>ML813076.1:91683-106362 GCA_009831015.1 Picea engelmannii
ATATATATATATATATATATATATATATATATATATATATATATATATATATATATATATATATATATATATATATATATATATATAATTAAAATATTGATTTTTGATTAATTAAATTGGTTGGAAAAACTATTTTTATTTGTTTTTTGGTTATTTTAAAAAATATAAATTAAAATAAAAAAATTCTATTAATCTAAAAGCATTGTCATGTAAAGTTAGTTTTCTATTTATTCACATCTAATCTATGTGTTAGTGCATTCCTCATGCTCACTCACCATCATCTTGAACATATGAATTCCACCTTTTTTCTTTACGAGCTTCTTCTTGTTTATGTTGGATGCTTATGTAGTTTCCCCATGGCTTTTGCAACGAATTTTTATACTTCTATGGTAGTTTCTTTCTTAATGAGCATTAGTAATGATCAGAAATAGATCCGAACAAGTGAATGGTTGTAAGATTCAATGCTTGCAAGTGAGATTAAGCAATGATTGAAGGTTAAATAAACTATGAAAGCCAATGTAAATGTAAAAGTGGAATAAGACAAAATGAGAGAAAACACAAAGAATTTAATGAAAAATAAAAAAATAAAATAGGAGACAAAAGACCGAGGAATGGGAAATGAAAGGTCATGCCCTTTGGCCTTCCCATTGCCCTAGCTCTCCCTATTTCATCCTTTACCTTCATTCTCAAGGGGTCATTTGGCCAAGGAGGTGAGGATGCACAAAGAGCATGGACAACATTGTAAACATAGATTGTTGAAATGAAAGTTGAGCAACTATTCGAAGTTGGTTTTCCCATTTGGGTTTCCAGGGTAAAATATATGTCTTGATTGTGTGTGTGATTTTATCACTATGTGATGGATTTTCATTTATAATTGCATTCAATGGATTGTTATGGTAAAATATGTGTAGCATTGATGTTAAATTATGTGTTTGACTCTATATGTGAGTTATTGGAAGCGATCCTTTGTATATAATTGTTGTCGTGTGATGGATTTTCATTTATAGTTGCATTCAATGGATTGTTATGGTAAAATATATGTGGCGTTAAATTTAAATTATGTGTTTGGCTCTATATGTGAGTTATTGGAAGCAGTCCTCTGTATTTAATCATTGCTTGTGTTTTCTTGTTGGTGTGAGAACCCATTCCCATCTTTAGCTCTATCGAGTGCACTTAGAATTTCATTATCCATCAACAAATGATGAAATCCAATAGCTAGTAAACCTCTTCCATTGTATCCCCATCCAATCTCAGAGATCAATGGTTGATATTACAAAGCTATTACACCTTTGTAGAGGGAGTTTCTAATTTGGTTTACTTATGGATATTGGGAAAATTTCTCACTCCTCCAGGCTACAATTCTTCTCCTTACGTTGATTATGGTCAATTTCACATTTGACTGGGTTGAATTCCTACTTGCTAGGCATACTCATTCATCCCCAAAACGATAATTCCCACTCTCTAGCTTGATTTCATACCTACTTATGTGTTTGTTGCTTCCCAAAAGCCACACAACCATTAATTGGCATAGTTGAAGGTTGTACAAGGTTGTACGACCGCATCTACATCTCAGAGAAATCTCCATGCATGTCATATGGTCGTACACAACCTAATGGAAATCTCTCTCTTTCTTGGAACGTTGGATTGGAGGCTCATCGATTTTACCATTGAAAATAAATCATTTTATTTCATAGCAAATGTCAAAATGATGGCATGTGTGGGAAAAAGCATGTCTGCCATGGGTAATTTTGTAGCAATTCCTAAGCTCCCCATGACTTGCAGAGATAGGTAGAATTCTATTCCATGAGAATTTTTTGGATCAAGAGAACTCTCTAGATCTCCTACCACATGAGTCTTTAAAGGATTCAACCGTCACGCATAGGGTCATGAATCCACAAGTTATTCATTGGTGGCTTCAAGTTCACTAGAGAAGTGAAGATATTCAAAGAGTAGATATTATAGAGGTTGAAAATACTATTGAATTGCATTCCATGGCCAATCGTCCATGCCTTCAAGACAAAGTGCAAAAGACATTTATATAAAAGAAACAGTATGTGCTCTATACACATCAAATCAAATTGCAATCTTAAATATGCCACTATAAAATTTGTGCTAAAATCTAATTTAGGTTGTTGGGGAATTTCGTCAAACACTTGGCATACAAGCTCCCAACTCCCTTCAAATCACTTCATTACTTGTCATCCCAATTAACTCAAGTTTAAGGGTTGAAGATTATGTCAAACACATCATATGCAACACCTAAATCCCCTCCAAGTGAGTGGTTGTTCTGAGTTTATGCTTGTTGTTATGTTTATTTGCAGCTGGCTGGTTGAAGTGTTTTTTCAAACACTTTGCATGCTAATGTTGTATCTTTTGTTTTAATGTGTTTCAGAATTGTTAAGTGTGCAAAATATCATGAAATGGAAAGTAAATACATGATAGACATATGAAAAGAAATACCCAAAAGAGATTGCAACAATAATAGAAAAATACCTAAAATCCTTGACTTATTTATATAATATATGTGTTCAATGCCAAGGCAATTTCCAGAGTTGCATATAATGATATGGGGGTTGTTTTCTATGGCTTAAATGGCTCCAATAAAATAGAAATCAGTAAAAATATTATTCCATAAAGTAACATCAACAACGGCTACTCAAAGGATGAATCTCCCACATGAAATAGTAGCTCCAATGAAGAGGAATGTGCCCTAGTTGTAGCAAATTCTCCCTGTTGAATATCAACTTCCAAGGGAGAAATAACCTCAAATCCACACCAAAACTCACCCAAGATGTATACAACCTGGTCGCAACAAGTAGAAACTGATACAACCCGAAAATATGATGTTCTCCACTACTAGATGCTCCCCTCCAAGCAATATTTCGCCCTGGTCATATAAAATCAATCCAACTGAAATGGCTACACAAAATCTGAATCAGAAATGATGTTCTACTCCGAAAATGGAGCTCAATGAGTAAATCTGAGTGATTCTCTCCCAAAATGACCAGCTAGGGTGGATGGTTTCACCACCGAAACTAATCTTGGGGTTTTCTCTATAAAACCCTAAAAACCCTAAGCTCAAAGAGCTCTCCAAGGTAAGAGGCCAAATATCAAAATAGCAATCAACATGATGAGATAATATGAGCCCATGTCTCTCTTTTATACCCCTTTTCACCCTTTTCCCTTCATGTGACTTTTAATTCATCTTTAATATTTTCTCATAAAATCACTTTATTAATTTAATGAACATTTTTTTACTCAAAAACTGATTAATTATCCTTTACGATTTCTCTAGCCACTAAAAGTCACTTTTCATCATCCCATCCTATAGATATTTTCACCTTGGTTCTAACGATATTTTACACTGAGGTATTTCTCCAAGAAACAAGCTCCAAATAATACCTTTAGTGTAATTAATTAAAATATGCCCATTAATAAACTCGTTGTATGAAAATCGTCGGAATGCAACGGAACTAAGAACAAGTTGTGTGGAAATGATCTTGGTGATGAATAATGGTAAATAAACTAAGTTGGGCCCCATAAAACTCATTCAAACCCTCAGAGCTCACTAATGACATAGTCTCACCCCTCTAACTTGGCTGACTCAAGCCTCCCAAAGTGACTCTAATCGCATAATAAGGAAATCCAAAAATGGGAACATGACATTCCTCTCGTCCCAAATATTACTTGTCCTCAAGCAATGCCATCATAACCTGGTATCTCACAAATTGAATCCACCTGAAACTGATCATGATACCAAGGTCCTTAACAAACCTGGAAGATGTGAAGTGTGATGTCCCTTTCCCAATGATTACCCCAGCAGGGAGCGACTTAGTAGTCTACAAGTTCTCGTAGACTATAGTCGGGCACAGAGGGGAACGATTTATCTAATAAATGTCAGCTCATCAAAGTCTAACAAAAAAGCGACATCAAAAGGGAAAAGTGATTAAGTGATAAAGTGAATGTCTAATTAGACTAAAAAGGGGGGTCTAAGCGACTTAAGTGAATAATAAATCAGAACTTAGGGAAAATTCACTTAAGCTATGCATGTCAACAAAGAATTAGATGGAGGAGGTATAAAGGGGGTGAATTTGGCCTAATTCCTCATTATTGAGGATTATTGATTTGAGAAACAGGTTCCAGAGGAGAGGAAGTCGACCTTAGTTATTTTGTGGGTTTCTAGATGAAACCACCACCACAGATCGGATTCGGTGTTGAGAGACACACCCTAGCCATCGAAGGTACCATCCAGGTTCTTCATTGATATTCAACAATAACATACAAGTCCAGTTCATCCCTTGCGCATTCAATAGGTGAGGGCGTGAGAATTTTAGGAGACTTCTGGAGGTAGCACAACCCATCCAGGGCAGATTCAATCAATTCCTTCCAATCCATTGGAGAAGAAACCAGGGCACATCTTTTGAGACTAGTATCAGTCTATTCAGACGAAGGAATCTCCCAAAGCATGATTCCCAGTCAAGCAGTGTGCCACTCTTGAGGATACTCAATCAAGGTTCCAGAGGGACAACCAGGTCAGATCTGACGATTCCCTTTCGACCCAGTATAGAGGAGACGAAGGCGCACTCATTGAGACAAACATAGTCAGATTTTGATTTTCAAATCACCCAGGGCGTGACAGTGGGATTCAGGAAGTGCGCAAACCCGAGGGAGTCTAGTCAGGATTCATACATATCGATAATGGACATATCTTCAGGCCGATAGTCACGGAAAGGATCCTAGGGACTAGGGCGACCTAGTTGAGATTGATTCCAGGCTGATTCGATGTGCGTAGCTACCAGGGCGAGTTTCCTAGTCTCCAACAACAATTTTCAGGTGTATTGTTGGTTGCATGCATCAGATCCAGTCTCACATGCAATGGTTACACATTTATGATCACAGATCCAGCCAGTCCTACTTGTTACAAGTATTTTTCTTATATTTTTATGTTGTATTCCAGCTAATATCCTCTTCTGCGAGATCTAGGTGATGTTATTTCCTTCCGTTGTTGCATGCAAAACTGTATTTTCCGTTATTTTACTTAAGAGAAGCTTTTGAGTTGTTCTTGGTTCCAAAACAATTGCATGCATGATATAAACACCACAAAACCGCAGTAAAAAACCTTTAAAAATGCATCCATAAACCCCCAGAGTATCAGCTCTGCAGCTAGATCACTAGCGTAGCAGTAAATATCCAGATCTGAGGGATTTGAGATATTTCATGAAGTATCCTCCACTCAAATCATTGTCCTGTGAGGTATGAACAAATGAGGCTTCATGAATCCCATCGATAAATAGAGCAACTTGATATTGTGAAATCTCGATCAACTCCTTAGAACTGCTCAACTAGGGAACCAATCCCATGCATCCTAGCAGTAATCTCTTGCAAATAACGATTGGCTCTCACGAAAATTGATACTGGCCTCCACAACCTTGCAAAGACATGCACTTCCTCCTCCAACTGAATGTATAACCACCAAAGTGAGGCGCTACCACAACTCATTGAATCACTAGAAAGTGAAACACCCTCCTCTAGTATGAAGCCCAATGGAAAATATGAATGATTTTCCCCAATAAGGACCATCTTATCTCTGATAGTCGTTGAATTGCTAGGCCTTGTAATCCCAGGGTCCCAGGCTAATCTCTAAAAGGGACCATCATGTTCACGTTGCACCACTCTAGTCATGAATGTATGCCCAATGTACACATACTAGATCCTCCACTCCTGGAACCCCATGCTAAAATACATGTAAATACTGAGCCTGCTATCAAGAAGCATAATCTCTAAACATATCCCTATGGAACCAAAATCTGCAAATCCACCACCATACTTGATCCTGGGTATCAAAAGAGAGAACATGTCTCGCCATATAGAACGAATCCTAGCAAGCCCTCTCATGACAATCCAATAATGAGGTAGATCGCTCGTTGGTGCAACCCAGTCCATCAAGAAGTGAAGCAAACTACTAACCAAATGAATCCCTGGATACCATAGCCAATTTGGAAGTCCACCACTTCCAATTCCCACTCACTATTGTTGTGCCATACTGATAATTATTGGAATCCAGTTGAGCCAATATACTGAACCATGTATGCAACCAACTGATGAAAACCTGATACTAGGAATCAACCCCGTGCCTACTAATTTGTCTTGCTTCTTCCAACTCACAAAGAGAAATCTTCCATCCTCACTTTTGACAATGTATGCAAGCAAAGCCTGGAATCTAGAGACCCTCATGTAAAGAGGCTCTGCCCTCTATGGTGCCTCAAACTCATACAAGTCTCCTGGATTCCATGTCAAAAGTGTATCCTATATCATCCACATGATCATCTCCCTATGCCTGGACTAGTCCAGATGGATGTCGGTGGCCTCCCACCTATTCCAACTAGCTCATTTTGGCAGTTTTCCAGTTTGGCAGTTTTTTCCCTAGTTTTCGGGTCCCTGATTCGCGGGGCCGTTTTGAGGCCCTAAAAAACGTTTTTTTGGGCTCGCCAGAGTCAAAATGACCTTTAAAAGATAGCAAAAAAATGTTTATTCCTCGGATAGACCTTTCCAACAAGCTATTGTGCGCCTAAAACGGAGATCGTATGCAAAAGTTACGACCCTAGGAAGTTGATGTACTAACTTACCCAAACAGGGCCCACATGACTTTTGGTGCTTCATCTCCTAGGGTTAGTTTTTTTTATGTCTAGGGTTTTTGACATTCCTGTATATTGTAACAATTCCTTCAAAGCCTCATTGTAATGATCTTCTTCCGAATGAGCGCAGTCGTCACATCTCTTCTCATAGATAAGCCGCCACCATTCTAGTAAACTTGTTTCCGCTGCATTTTACAGTTTCAACTTATTTCCTTATTGAATAGAAGTCAATTTTACTATATATCTATTAATCTATGTTAAGAATGTTTTGATAATAATCTTTATTCATTTCGTTATGCAAATATATTCCGGATCAGTGGTATAAGAGCGGTTTACTTCTTGTCGTTCTTAATGCATGTCCCCAACGAGGTCAGGGTACAAAGAATTGGGTCTCGAGCTTGTTTCTCTTCAGGACAAAAGATCTCACACGCCCAAATGACCTCTCATGGCAGAAGAAAAGAAAGATGATGGTATAGGAGATCCCTTCAAAATTTTGCTCGAGGAAGCCCTCGCGCAATAGAGGAATGAGATGATGGATAGTTTTGTGCGAATCCTTCGACGACTACCAACAGGCGACACATGTTCCTCTAATGGAGGTGCCGCCCCCTTCAAGGTACAAATCAAAATTGATATTCCTATATTTGAAGGTCAGATAGACACAGATACGGTAGACAAATGGTTGACTATGCTAGAAGGTTATTTCTTTGTCCATAACTTCTCGAATAGAGAAAAGATTACTTTTTTTCTCCTCAAAGTCGTCCCCCATGTCAAAGATTGGTGGGAAACTTTTTGTGAGCAAAAGGAAATAGAGGAACCCTCATTATTTATAGTCACAGTCACCTCGGAGTCCTTCAGGGATGCTATTAAGGAACAATACTACCCTGTTGGAAGTTATGATGACTTGTACACAAAATGGACCACGCTACGGCAAGAAAGAGACCAAGCGGTGCCCGAGTTCACAAATATCTTCCATACCTTGCGCACCAAGTTGGGTATCAAATATTCTGAGCGACATATGGTGCTCAAGTATCGCGACGGTCTGCATAGATACATCCAGAACGAAATGGAGTTTTTGTACATCTCATCCTTGGGCGCAGCCTACCTATATGCCATCAAAATCAAGCAGAAGGTCAAACAAAAGACGCAACAATTTGGGCATGGGAACCCCTCACAGCAAAATCCAGGAAAGGGAGGCCCCAACCCACAGAACAAAGGACAGAGAAAAGAAGGATATCCTTAGGACAACCAGTCCTAGCCACAAGCAAAGAAGAACACCAAAAAAACAAAGAAAGATATCGGGAAGTGGTGCGACTTCCATAAGAGCCCCTGGCATAAAAATGTTGATTGTCGTTCGAAGCAATCACCAATGGCTGAGGTGAAAGCCTCTGAATCAGATGCGGGTTTTGTCTCTGAGTTAGAACCAGAAAGGGGGAGACAAATCATAGATGCAGAACCGAGTGCTACCGTTGCTAACACCAAGATCCAACCTGATGAACCAAATGAGCCAGAGGAAGGCAAGCGCCTTTTTCATTCACAGATGTGGGTGAAGGGTACACCGCTGCACTTCATTGTTGATAGTGGTGGCCAAAAGAACCTCATCTCAGCAGAGGTTTTCAAGCAACTCACCATGCCAACAATATTGCACCCATAGCCCTACACCATCGGATGGCTCTGCCAAGGAAACGACATGCATGTTAGCCAACAATGTCACTTATCATACGACATCAATCCCTTCACAGACGAGGTATTGTGTGATTTTTCCCCTCTCAAAGTTTAATGTTATTTTGGGCCAACCATATTTATGGAAACGTCATGTTGTATATGATTCTAGGCCTCACAGTGTTATTATCATTTTGAACAAGAAATTGTACAGGATACCTGAGGCGGTCCCACCTAGTGTTATTTCCTTGATCTCTCCCAAGCAATGCAGAAAGGTCATCTCTTAGACAAGTAATTGTGTCTTCTTCATGATTCACTCTCAGAATGAGCAAAATATTGTAGCCACATCGAGGGTCTCTGCGACCGACCTCTCCACACAACAAAATCAAGTGGATAAGGTCGTGGAAGAATACTTAGATATCTTCTCCTCACGTATCGGGGTACCTTTGCACTGTCAAGTCAAGCACCCCATCGATCTGACCCCCGACACACCACTTCACAATGGGCCAGTCTATCGCTGCTCTCTGTTAGAGAATGAGGAGATCAAGCGACAGATCCAAGTAATGATCCACAAGGGGCACATCCATCCCATCTCATCACCTTGTAGGAGCCCAATCATGTTGGTACAGAATAAAGATGGAACCTGACAACTCTGCATTGATTATCAGGCCCTTAATAAAATCACATTCAAAAACCGGTACACGATTCCCCGAATCGATGACCTCCTTGATTAGCTCATGGGGGCCAAATACTTCGATAAGATTGATCTGAAGTCTGGATACCACCAAGTCCCGATAGAACAAACAGATGTATGGAAGATTGCCTTCAAGTCAAAGGAAGGTATTTTTGAATAGTTAGTCATGCCCTTTGGTTTGACAAATGCTCCAACCACTTTCATGAGGATGATGGACGATATCCTGCGACCATTCACCAATACTTTTGTAGCGGTGTATCTGGATGACATCCTCATTTACAACAAGACTTGGGCATAACACTTGCAGCATATTCAGCAGGTTCTGCACACCCTGCGACAGCACCAGCTCTACGCAAACTTGGAAAAATGCTCCTTCAACATGGACAAGGTTCATTACCTGGGCTACATTGTTGACCAGCATGGCATACATGTGGATCTAGCCAAAATCCAAGTCGTCTGTGACTGCCCAGCCCCAACCACACTCACTGAGCTTCAAAGATTCTTGGAGCTTCCGAATTTCTACTGCAGGTTCATGTTGGGATTCTCTCCTATTGCATGGGCCCTCAACCAAGTAACTAGGGGTGGTGGTAAGGAAAATTTTGTGTGGGGTTGGTCCCAACAACAAGGGTTCGATGATTTGAAGCAACACTTGTGCTCAACCCCAGTACTTTCACTACCGGACCTGCAATAACCCTTTGAGATTGAGACAAATGCTTTAGACTATGCTGTGGGTATCATTCTCACTCAGCACAACCACCCCGTGGCCTATCATAGTGAGACACTATCAGATGTTGTCCGTAAGTACCCTACTTACGAAAAAGAAATGTACTCCATTGTGTAAGCCTACCATCAATGGAGACATTACATTCTTGGAAGGAGACAGTCATCCAGACTGATCATAAGTCACTGTAGTTCATGCAGACACAAGGCTAATTGCAGAATGACCGCCATCAGAAGTGGTCCACATACTTGCAACAATTCCACCTCAACATCAAGTATAAAACGAGAAGCACTAACCGCGTCATTGATTGCCTCAGCAGACTGCCAGTCGCAACTCACCACGGTGCTAGACTCTTGTGTCCATGAGACCTCTCGATGGCCCCAACTCTACGAGACAGACCCGGACTTCGCCACCACCTACCAAATGTTGGGTGCAAACGCAATTGTCACTAATTTTCATCTTCAAGATGGGTTGTTGTGTCGTCTGGGCCATATCTGCGTTCCATTAAGCGATGGAGCAAAGCTGATCTGGGAAGCCCACTACAATCGGGCGGCAGGACACTTCGACATCAAAAAGACAGTGGCAATGCTGCAGAAACATTTCTACTAGCCGAAACTTTGACAGGAGGTCAGCAAGTATATCAGGGCATGCACTGCCTGTGCGATTTCCAAACCAGCCACTAAGAAACAAGGCATGTACACCCCTCTTCCTACTCCTGACATGCCATGGGAATCCATCTCAATGGACTACATGTCGGGCCTCCTTTCCACCAAGCAGAGCAATGACTTTGTTTTTGTGGTTGTGGATCACTTTTCTAAGATGGTGATTCTGGCCATCTGCAAGAAGAGCATCACAACATAGGCCACTGCCAAGCTCTTCTTTGAACGAGTCTGGGTAAATTTTGGAATCCCACAAACCATTGTCTCAGATCGGGGCAATCGATTTCTCAGCACATTCTGGTCAAGCCTCTAGTCACTGTTGGACACCAAGCTCACCAAATCCACGGCCTTCCACCCCCAGACAGATGGCCAAACCGAGGTCGTAAATCGAATGATTGTGCATATTTTGCGCATGTATAATTCCAAGCACCCTCTCACATGGGATGAGTGTCTCCCCTATGTTCAACATAGATACAACCTAGCCCTGCATAGCTCAATTGACCACAACCCCTTTCAGGTGGGGTTAGGATTCCAACCATTGGGTCCCATAGATGTTGCACTACCCCTTGCGGTAACCTCAACCGACTCATCTCCTGCTCCAACTGAATTTTACAAAGCCACCCAATTCATTGAGTAGTTCTAGCACATCCTCCAACAGGTTCAGGATATCCTACAAAATTCTAATGACAAGTACAAGCAGCGCCATGATCAACACCGGGTGCCGCATAAGTTTTAGGTGGGCGACAAATTTTGGTTGCACTTGCAGAAAGAACGCCTTACAAGACCCCATTGGAAGCTTTTCCCACTCTGTTATGGGCCGTACACCATCACCAAGGTTGTGCGGGATAATTCTTTCTAGCTCAACATTCCTCCTTTCCTTGGCTTGCACCCAAGGTTCAATGTGGATATCCTTCGATCGTATTTCCCACCATTATTGGACACCTTAGAGATAACAAAACAAATGACACCAACAGAGCTCAACCTCGACTACATACAACAAGCATCCAATGATCAGATTGTGGACAAATAGATCAAGGGCACTCGCCAACAAAGGATCCAACTTTATCAAGTTGTCAAAGCAAGGCAACTCCTGCACCAAGGAAGGTGGCTCACCCGGGGCCAAATTCAACAGAAATTTCATCATCTAATGGGGGAACTCAACACAATGGACACCATTGATTCCTAAGGGGGGAGAATCAATCCATATCGATGTCGGTGGCCTCCCACCTATTTCAACTGGCTCATTTTGGTAGTTTTCCAGTTTGGCAGTTTTTCCCTAGTTTTCGGGTCCCTAACTTGCGGGGCCGTTTTGAGGCCCTAAACAATGTTTTTTAGGGCTCACCACAATCAAAATGATGTTTGATAGATAGTTGCAATACTGTGTAGTCCTCAGATAGACCTTTCCAATGGGCTATCGTGCGCTTGAAACGGAGATCGTATGCAAAAGTTACGACCCCAGGAAGTTGATGTACTAACTTACCCAAACAGGGCCTACATGACTTTTGGCGCTTCATCTCCTAGGGTTAGGTTTTTTGGATGTCTAGGGTTTTTGAAATTCCTGTTTATTGTAAAAATGCCTTCAAAGCATCATTGTAATGATCTTCTTGTGAATGAGCGCAGTCGTCACTTCTCTTCTCATAGATAAGCCGCCACCATTCTAGCAAGCTTGTTTCCGCTGCATTTTACAGTTTCAGCTTATTTCCTTATTGAATAGAAACATGTTTTACTGTATATCTGTCATTCTGTGTTAAGCATATTTTGATAATAATCTATATTCATTTTGTTCAACAAATATATTTTGGATCATGGACTCAGGGGCGAAATATATTCTATCTCTAGAATAGATCATGTCATCCTCTAGTCTGTATCGACCCACATGTGTACTGACCACACGCCCCAAATGAAATATCTTTGTCACGCCCATAGTTCCCCATGTCTCATCCGAATGTCTCTAGTGATCCTCCAAAATCATGTTGTCTACGATGAGATCAATAAAGAATGGAAACATAAACCTATGCAAATGTATGCACGACTGGTAAGTGGTCGATGTGTTGGTCAATCCCAAGGGTGTGACCACGAACTCGTCCGCATATGTCCACGAACTAACTGAATAGTCGCCTAAACTTCATATTACTCCCATACCATCACCAACATCTATAGGTGTCTCCTCACATAGATGGTCAACCACACTCTCCATCATCACAAGTACTACGGTTGTTAATGATATGATCTCCAAAATCCATGCATTGCGGCAACGGAGTGGAACGCTCTCCACTGGAAACTCCATGCTCCATCAAGTATGCCTCTGCCCTGCACTCCAATGCATCCCCATGTGCACCATTGTACACCTCTGCATGCCACTGCATACTACTTCTCATCATTGTATGCCCCTGTATACCATTGCATACTCTTATGTCCTTCAGTACCATCCTGTATCTTGGATGTACCATTGTATCAACCAATCCATGAGTATCTACTGACCTTGGATCTTGTATAGACATGTCATCATCATGGGTGACAACTAACCCTAGATCCCAAATGGATGTGTCCTCATCTGAAGTGTACATGTCTCTGCAATCCATGAATGCATGCTCAACTATCTGATCAAGAGTCAGGACTTGAGCCATCAATGGGCTCTCCAAAAATAGTGGCCCTTGCAACACACGTGCACCCTCATGAGTCTTTGGGTCATCTCTCCCTACAATTGCCTGGAAGTCTGAATGCTTCTCCATCAAACCATCCATGTCACTTATATCCTCCTGAGATAAGGATAATATATATGACTGGTCATCCTCTAAAATGGATGAAGGAGATATCTGTCTCAACTCCTCCTGAATCTTCTCCACCTCATTCTCTTTTTCCTCTAGTGCCCCATGGTACATCTCGCTAATCGCTAGAAGGTAATCTCTATCCATAAGGAGATGTTGGTAGTCATACCTCATCACTCCCACTGCCTCTTTGAGTGTCTAAAAATCCGAAATGGAAAAATCACCTCCAAAACTATCATGTGCCATTGTGGCTCTCCAACAACACTCTCCCACCATTACGTATGTAGCATCAAAGTGTCCCATGGCTGCCACAATCATACCCTCACTACCCTTCAACTACCCTGTCAAATGGTGAGACTCATATGAGAAATCATCCACATCATGTTGAACTACTACCCCATAAGTGTTGTTTCCCAAATCAAGTGTGGGGTCCACAAAAGAACACTCTCAGGTATCAGTTCCGCTACTCTGATCCTCAGTCATGCACACCTCTTGTGGAATAATATCAGTCTCCAAGGGTGGATCGTCTAATGCCAATACCTCATCGCCCTTAGGTGTACTCACACCCAAGTAATCACATACCTCATGACAAGGTGACAATCCTACCTCCTCCTCATGACCTAATGTGTTGTCCTCCTCTCCAACCCATGGGCTAATGTCGTTACCTCATGGGGAAACTTTGATGATGTTCCCAAAGTTGTTGCTATGTCACCCTCATCACACAGAATTGCATCATGGATGGGTGTATGCTCATCCAGGGAGTCAACCTGTGATCCTATCAAGCCTCTATCATGAAGTGGTGTTTCTACCTTACCAACTATCTTGAATGCGGATCTCTTTTTCTCGTTCCTGAACCACTCTGAATGTTCTAACAAGGTCGTTATACTTTTCTATTGCTCTTGCATGATTTTCCAAATTTCCACTGCAAGCTCCTTTTATGTCTTCATCTTTTCCCAAAATTGATATGTATCTACTATCAACATTGCCCTTCAAACCTCACAGCTGCAAAGGATCATGCTCTGATACCATTGTAATAATCCACTATAGAATATGTGCTAAAATATGATTTAGTTGGTTGGGGAATTTCGTCAAACACTTGACATACAAGTTCCCAACTCCCTTGAAATCACTTCAATACTTGTTGTCCCAATTAACTCAAGTTTAAGGGTTGAATATTATGTCAAACATATCATATGCAACACCTAAATCCCTTTCAAATGAGTGGTTGTTATGAATTTATGCTTGTTGTTATGTTTATTTGAAGTTGGTTGGTTTAAGTGTTTTGTCAAACACTTTGCATGCTAATGTTGTAGCTTTTGTTTTAATGTGTTTTAGAATTGTTAAGTGTGCAAAATATCATGAAATGGCAAGAATACATGATAGACATATGAAAATAAATACCCAAAAGAATACAGGTTCATTTGGGTGATGACAAACCATGCTAAATTGTTGGAATGGGAAAGGTAAAAATAAAGCAACGAAATGGAAACCAATGGTTGTTGAAAGAGGTAAAACATGTTCCAGATTTAAGCAAAAATCTGAT
>ML813077.1:39589-60473 GCA_009831015.1 Picea engelmannii
CATGGCCAATCAATGTTTAGTAGAAAATCTAGCGAATTAGCTGAAACAGAGAAATCTCTTGGTGAGGTAGTTACAAGACTAGAAGATGACCATGGAAAGGGATGTCAGAAATAAGATGAACAAATAGTTTGAACAAGTCATAGCTAATGACAGACATCAGATCCAACAACTTATATCTAACCTCGATGAGCTCCATCAAAACTCATAGGACAACAGAGGGTTGGTCACTCGACAAGATGAATTAATCAAGCAATTGCAAGCCAATATATACTTGGATGAAGGTACAACAGTAGATATGTAAGCTTTCCAAGCTCAAGCACTGGAAGTACATGAGAAGATGGAATCAACCCAGCAAGATGTTTTTACAAAAGTGGAAGCCATTCAAAATTGTTACTGGGTGGTAGACCTTTCCCTGAATAACATTTACATTAAAGAAAGGGAAACCCGTGCAACTCGGGATGAGTTTCAAAAGGCTATATTTCTGTTACCAAAAGATGATGTATCGACAACTCCTTAATTGTCTCTGTCTTAGAAAACCAGAGGTGACATAATTTTGAAGAGCTGGGAATCAAATCTTGCTGAAAGAAAAATATTGGCCAGAGAGGTACACAAAGCTTGTTTAGAAGAAATATCTTCACTAGACAAAGGTCTACTTGATGTTGAAGGAAATAATATCTCTGAAGCCCTGGGGAATATTGACATAGCAAGGAACCAATGTAACTCTAGGACAAGAAAATAAGAGGCCATGACGATCATCCAGTAAATGAACCAAATTGATCTTATCCAAATAAAAAAATGGATACTAAGTCCAAGCATGGAGTTACAGGACACATATTGGGAGCAAAGAAGATACAGGAAAGGTTTCCCCAGATAGAAAAAAAGTTATACATTTTTTAAGCAAATGAGGCAACTGCACCTTCTGGGTTGGTGGTACAGTTAGTGAGTAGATGCATCCAATGTGTCGAATACAGAAAATCCAACACATATGGAAACAAGTGATAAAACATGTGACTACTACTCATACAGGTCAAGATCAGATGACATCTATTTCCAAGTAAAGGATGAGGAGAAGAAACGCTTCTGCCAGTAGATGAAGAGACAGAGGAGAAGGCCAATGGAAGTTTTCAGTTTTACATATTGTAAAATTTAGTATTTTTAGAATTATGAGAAGTCCAACCGTTTTGAGTTGAGGCCATTTTGTATAAAAACATAGATTAAAGACTTATTTATGGCTGCTTCTTGTCGATTGTAATAGAGAAAACTATCCTTATAGAGTATTAATACAAGTGCAGACAGAGATTCCAAGTTTTCTTAAATTTGGGTTATGCGTTTCTTTTGTTTTCCATTTATTATCATTCCTTTATGTATTCCTTGATAAATGTTTGGTTCCAATTTAGTACAACAACTATTGTAATCATAGGCTATTAGTAATTTATTAAGTAAGCAACTTTTCGTCTGCATTTATTGTGAGTAAATCAAGACCTGCTTACTGTGTAGATTACTGCATTTTATGCATTATTCAAGGTTACACTATCTCTTTTCCTCTACTGAAAACAAGGTAGGACTCTTCAATAATTGATGCCCTGCTATGTTTTACATTTTTCTATTTTCATCTCATACCGTTCGATATTGCAATTTCGACTCAGATAAAAAATAGGACCTCTGTGCTGTCAAACTGTTAATTTCATTTAAGGAATTTTTCTCATACAACTAAGGTAGAAAAAACACTTTAAAACACTCAAAAACATTCATGATGCCTGACATTATTCTTTGATCCTTAAGTTTAATCTTAGGAACAACACATTTTTGGCATCGTTTCCAGGGACGGAGAAACAAAGTTATTTTTCCCTGGGAGAATGACAAGGTGTTCTATCTCTGATAGTGAACAAAGGTTGAACACTGAATTACAACTATTTTTTATTTTTCACTTGACGACTCCACTACAAATAAGATGGCATTTAATTGAGAGAATACCAAAAGAAATCCAGATGATAGGCAAACCACACCTATATCTGATCCCAAAAAGTTATTAAAACCAAAGGGATACCTCAAGTCAACTACCACATCGACATGTAAGAAATACCAACCGAAAATCACACAAGTCAATAATAAGGTTCTGATTGAAGAACCAACCCCTGAAAAGAATATTAAGCAAACACCCTCTACGAAGGCCTTGACTAGCCAGTATGAGGTTAGGCACGAGAACCTGGAGGAATTTGTACCTGAAATAAAGATTGAAATTGACACTTCTAATTCTCCAAATAGTTCAAATAAAATATCCTCTTCTATACCCATTATCATTACTTTTCTGTCTACCCCATCCTCACCCAAAGCAAAGGTTTCATTTCTCCAAAATCCTGAAGAGTGTACTTTATACCCCAATTCATCTCCTGTTGGTTCACCTATATATACATCTTGTAACTCTAAAGAAACCAGTCCATGTTTTCCTTTCCCTCCCTTTCTAGACTTTACTTCCCCTAATGATCATTTTCCATATTTCCCTTTGTCACATCTTGAGGAAGTTGAAAGGTTTCCACTTCAGTCCCTAGAAGTTTTTGAAAACCCTCTTTTTAATTCCCAAAGTTCACCCCCTAGACTTTCAATGGCTATCGCTGAAGGTGGTGCTAGAGGAGGTGGTGGTGGAGGGGGAGGTGGTCAAGGACAACCTCCACCCACTAGGATTTTTTCAAAATTAGCGGCCAGATATGCTCCCTTGGTCCTCACCCCCACCCTTCATGATTTACCTAAAAATTACATGAAGAACTTACCAAAATTTATGGGAGAAGGAGATTTAACTGCCAGAGAGCATATCACCTTTTTCGATCAATTTGTTGGTATATTAGGAATTGAGCATGAAGATGTTTATTCCAAGATTTTATTTGAAACGTTCGAAGGGAAAGTTAGAATCTGGTTTCAAGGACTCCCAGTAGGATCCCTTCGGTACTACAATGATTTAGAAAATGATTTTTTAAGACAGTGGAGAGAAATGAAAGACCATATTTACTGTAGTATCCAGCTAATAGAACCTAGAATTAATTAATTTAAACATAACATTGATATTTATAACTTCTTTTACGGTTCTCTATATTCATAAATATAACATCATCAAATAAAATTTTACAGTTTATGGCTCAGCAAAGTTCCAAATGGCAGCATGATATAAATGATATATTGAATAATGTACACTGCATAAATAACATATTGAATCAACATTCGATAATGAACATGCCATAATAACGAACAAAATACCTGTCAAGTGATTTGTTTTCCGACTCTGTTGTCCAAGCTGAAGTTGAAACTGTGCCCAAGTTGCTCTGCCAAAATCTTCCCAAAATCGAATCTTTCGTCCTAGCCAGCTAGGAACAGAGCCTATTCGGCTCCCTAGATCCATGAGTCCGTAAGGATTCCTGGCCCCCGAGCCTAAAAATCCCAGCAACAAATGCTCTCCTGTAACATTCCACCAAATTCCTCAAGCCAAAAACCAGAAATATAGTTTTCCCCTTCCTCCCTCCGAAAAATGCTCCGATACAATCTCCTGCATTCTAAAAATTCTCTCTGCCCCCCCAAATCCCCCAAATTTCCCTCTCAAATGTCTTTTCCCCCTCATATTCCCCTGTCCATTCACTGCCTCTCCATTCAATGCCAACCACCTCATCCCTCCATTCAATGCCAACCCTCCTTTAATACGTTAAGATTTCTTTTAATAAAATAAAATTTATTAAACATAAATTCGTTACCCAAACATTTAATGAGTTAATTAATTCATTAAACAATTAATTAATATATATTAAACAATAAATAAATAATTAATAATTAATATTATTAATAAATAATAATTAATTAATTAATATACATTAGGACAATTAATTAAACTTAATAAACCTTAAACAATTATTTAACTTTGACAATTAGTTATTTAACTAGGGTTGTTACATTTATTACTTGATTGAATTCGGGGCATTGAGAAAGAAGAACTCTGAGTCAGTTCTAGAATTTACTTAGAGATTTAACAAACTTTATCATAAGATTACCAGAAGAATTAAAACCCTCTCAACCTGTAGCGAAGGTGACTTTCGTAGGGGATTTTGAACCCAACTTCTCTCTTCTTTTAAGAGAAAGAATATAGGCTACCCTCACAGGGATGCAATACGATGCTATAGAAATTGAATCAAACATGATGGCATATGGTAAACTAAAAGCCAAGGTTGAGACAGGAACTAAAGAACCTAAACGCTTCAGGGAACAAGTAGGGCCCTCCGGATCTGGGAGGTCTACAGAAGAAAAAATGGATGACATGGCTAATATAATCAAATATTTTTCAAACAAAATTTCTAGAATGGAACTATACCAAGCCAAACCTGATCCATTTGCTTGAAAATATTTCAGGAGAGATCCTAACCTCGAGACCCAACAAAGACAAGTAAAAAATGAAGATAAAAAAATACCAAGTCCTTTTAAAACGATTTTTTTTATAGGAGATGATATGCATAATTATGAGGGGCTAGAAGAGGATATAAAAAACCTTAGTGACAAAGACCAATAAACTCATCTAACTAAACAGGATTATGAAAGATCTCTAGACAAAGAGCCCATGTTTAGTAATGAGGAAAGTATAGATAACCTAGGAGAGTCTGCATATCAAGGAATCGTTGAATCCATTATCGAAGAACTTAAAAAAAAGTATAATTTAAGGCCCAGAGAAAAAAATACTACAAGTGTTCCATCAAAAAAGATTCTATTAAGAAACAAAGAGAACGAGGCGGTGGTTACTAAACCACTAGTTGAAAAATAGGTTGCCCAAAATAAAATTCTTGAAACCCTAGAAACACATGTAAATGTGTTGAACCTGCACAAAATAGATCTATATAAACAATAATACACACATTTGCAGAGAGAATTGGAGAAAGAATAAGAAGGAGAGAAAGAATGGAAGAATTCTCATTAACCGTTATGAATATTGAATAATTTACACATGATATACTCTATATATCTCAATGAGTTCGACTTGAGGTGAACCAATGCACCATAGTGGTGGTATAGAGTGATCTGGACACATGCCAACAATTACGGGAGTGAACTGCCACCTAATTCTAGTCTCTCAGGCAGTTATGGGAGTGAACTGCCACCTAGTTGAGTTAACTAGTCAACTAGTCTTCAATTAACTGACAGAACATAGAGTAGTGAGGAGTTAACTCAGGGAATCAAGGATAATGCACCACTCTGGTGATGATACCAAGGCAAGGTCGAATTAGGATGGTGATGATCCCAATGTTGCATGGTGATGATCTCAATGCAACATCTAAACTCAACTCAACTAGTCAAACTGAAGTGTCAGCTAAAAGAGAATATTCTCCCCTAAAATATAGGAGACTAGATAATGACTAATTATGAATAATAAACAAGGAATAACCTTAGGAAAAATAAATCCTAGGTGTGTGTGAAGTAACTCCAACACCCCCCTTGAACATCACTATGGTGAAAATAAAGATTGGGTCCCGGCCACAAGGCCATGTTAGGTATCCAAGTACAAAATAAACATTGAAAATAAAGTGAGAAAAGAGGGAAAACCTCATGGGAAACCCCCCCCTCAAGGTACAATGTATGTAAAAATAAGAACTACAATTGCTAGGCAACTGTGTCCTTCACTCCAAGACGACCTCGCAGAGAATGGAATTTCTGCTCAGTGAAGGTCTTGGTGAAAATATCAGTCATTTGTTCTACTGAAGGAAAGAACTATAAGTCGATGATCCCCTCATGTACTAAGTCCCGGATGTAGTGCATGTGGATCTCGATGTGCTTCGTCCGCTACCTCTAAACTGGATCTCTGCAGAACTTCAACGTGCTCTGGTTGTCACACGAGAAAATGTTGTAGCCACATAGCTTGAATGGTTATTTTAACTACCCCTCTGTAATATGCCTCGGCTGATGATAGAGAAATGGAAACTTTCTTCTTGCTTGACCAACATATAGGCCCAAAACCAAGACTAAGTGAGTAACCAGATGTGGACTTGCGATCAATGCTATCGCCAGCCCAGTCGAAATCAGTAAACCCAATGAGATCTAATGTAGAGTCTGTTGCATAATGAATCCCAAAGGTGATGGTGCCCTATACATATTGAAGGATACACTTTGCAACTTTCCAATGTCGCTCATGCGACTCCTGTATGAACCTGGAAACTACGCCAACTGCATATGAGAGGTCTGGTTTAGAGTGTGTGAGATACAACAAGATCCCCACTAACTGTCTGTATAGTGTGTTGTCAACCAGTGGAGTCTCCCCTCCATACTCAAGTTTGACTCCTGATAGGAAAGGAGTCGGAGCAGACTTGCAGTCTGTCATGTGAAATCTCTCAAGTAGATCTCGTGCATACTTGACCTGAGAAAATTTGAGGCTTGATGCATCCTGACTAATCTTGAGTCCAAGGAAAAAGTGTAGCAGACCCATTTCCATCATCAAAAACCTGTCATGTAGAATCCTCTTGACTGCAGAAATCACTGAAGTTGAGCAACCGGTGATCAACAAATAATTGACATACATAACTAAAAGTAGAAGTGAATCAACCATCATGAGCATGTATACATTCAGGTCTGATTTACAATGTACAAAGTTCTGTGACAACATGTAAGATTCCATCTTGGCATACCATGCCCTCGAAGCCAGTTTGAGGCCATAAAGTGACCTTCAGTCGACAGACCAAATATGAGTCCTACATAAATCCCTAGGGCTTCTCCATGTAGATCTCCTTAGAGATATCATCATGAAGAAATTCATTCTTCATGTCCATATAATGGAATTCCCATCCCTTGGTTGCCACTATGGCAAGGGACAATCAAATGGAATCCATATTCGCTACTGGAGTGAAGGTCTCATCATAGTCAATACCATGAACTTGCTGAAATCCTTTGGCGACAAGCCTGGATTTGTATCTCCTGATCTGTCCATCCACTATGCTCTTGGTCCTATAGACCCATCTGCATCTGATAGGTTTCCTCCTAGCAGGAAGGGGAACAAGATCCCAAGTCTAGTTCTCGAGGAGGGAGTTGTACTCCTCTTGCATGGAAGATTCACAAGAGGGATTTCTAGTAGCCTCTCCATAAGACTGTGGATCTGAATACTGAACCAAGAAAGGATGTCTGGAAGTAAATGGTTCAGTGACAATGAGTGCAACAGGAGGCTCCTCGAAATCAGATCAAGTCCTCCTAGTATCGGCTGGATCACCTACGAGATCCCTTGCATCCTGAAGAGTAGTTTGTGCCCACTTGGTCCTCTGCTCTGGCTCTGTAGTTGCATCTGGATGCTCTGACTCTGCATATGACTGTACTGAATCTGACACTAACATTGAATCCTCTGAATCAAAACTCTCATTTTAAGAAGAGTCGACATGTGCATGCTCATCATCTCGGACAGGTAGAATAGTGAAGGTGTCTGCATGAGGTTGTTGAGGTACATGCGAGACACTTTCCTCAAATTGGACACTATGCTCAATGATGAGCCGGTCTGAGGAAATATCAATAAGCCGATATCCATTCACACTATTAGGGTATCCAACAAAAATGAACTCAGTGCTCTATGGATCAAGTGCCTTCCTCTTTTTAGAGTGAATCTGGGCCCATGCACGTGAACCAAAAATGAGAAAGTGGGCCACTTCCAGTTTGAGGCCACTCCAAGCCTCGTAGGGGGTCTTATCCTTGACAGATCTATGAAGAGATCTATTTTGGATGTGTGTTGCACAATTAAGTTCTTCGGCCCATAGTCTTTGTGATAGTGACTTTGCATGCAACATACAACATGCCATCTCCTTTAGAGATCGATTTTTCCGCTCAACAACTCCATTTTTCTGTGGAGTAGGGAACTAAATGTTGCAATTGAATCCCTGCCTCATGGAAAAGATTATGGATCTCATGATTTACATACTCTCCCCCGTTATCATCTCGGAGGAATTTGATCTTCTTTCTGGACTGTGTCTCAACCAAGGATTTGAAATCTTTGAGGTGTTGAAAGACCTCAGATTTTTGCCTAAGAAAGTAGATCCAAGTAAAACGTGAGAAATCATAAAAAAAAAAATGAGAACAAACCTCACTTTACTGATGGATGGATGTGCAAAAGGACCCATAAGGTCACTATGGATCATATCTAAAGGTGTGGAAGCTCGTTGAGACTTTGCTTTTTTGAATTTCTCTTGAGGGTGTTTCCCGAGAACACATCCCTAGCATACTCCCTTGGAGAAATGGATGTCTGGTAGACCATCAACTAATCTGTGCTTGCTAATTTGTTTCATGTATCTGAAATTCAAATGTCCAAACCTTTCATGCCATATCCTACTACTTTCATCAACATGAATAAGCAGTAAAGCAGAATCAGGTTCAATGAATTCAGAAAATGTATACAATCTAGACTGATGATTTACCTCACTGGTAGCAACCCTGGAGATGTTTTTCATGTCGTAGATGTCCACGACATTTTGTGTGAATACAAATTTCTTTCCGATACCGAAATTCGTCATCTGATACATGGAGAGAAGGTTGACAGAAATATTGGGAACATGCAGCACATTCTCGAAACTTCCATTGGTGAGTTCAATCCTTCCTTTGCCAGTGACTCCGAAAGAAGAGTTGTCCCCCATCAGAATGGGAGGACCTTTCCATGCATCCAAAGAAGAATATACTTCTTCTGAGGTAGCCATGTGATTTGATGCTCCTGAATCTATGATCCAAGCATTGGGGGAGGAGTTGATGGCAATCAAGGCATGGCTAGAATTGCCTTTCTTGGAATTCAGATCTTTTGTCTTCTTCTTCTTTGCACCCTCAGGGATGCGATCTCCAAGGTTGTTTTTTTGAAGCATCTGAGACATCTGATATATATATTTTTGCATGCATGCAGATTACGAATGGAATCCTTTTTGACAATATGTGCATTTCTCTCCTTTTATTCCCTTTTCTCCTTTGGATCCGGAGGCATCGATGAAGGGTTTTGTGTACCCTTCCTTCTTTGTATGTGCATGATATTTTCACTTATCTTTATATTTAGATTTCGGATATTTGTGGCTGCCATCATGCACAGTGAGTGCATGCACCCTTGGGCCTTTGATTGTGCTGATGTTGATGAGCTTGGTTTGCTCTTGTGTCAAGGATTCGATAAAGTCCTCAAGAGAAGGCATCTTCTAGGTGGTTCTAGCGGTGAATATGATAGTATGGAATGTATATACGAATAAAAATAATTCAGGACCAAGCTTGGAGATAATTATGAGAACCATTTGTTTCTCCTCCATCGATTTATCAACCCCGCAAGCTTTGAGTTGTGACAGTAAATCATTGAATTTTGTAAAGAAATCTTGGATATTGTCGAATCTTTTTGGATCCAATGTGAGTAGCTCCACCACCAGCATGTGTCCCCTCATCTCATCCTATTTTCCAAATATCCCTTCCAATATTTTCCAGGCTTCATTGGGAGTCTTACAGGAAGATATGTGAAAAAGGAGATCGGGAGAAATAAGACTGCAAATTGTTCTAAGTGCCTCATCCATGCGATTTAAGTACTTGGATTTTTCTATGGCTGATGTTGGCTCTGTATCTGTATTCATGGTTAACCTGTACAACCCTCTAGATCAGAGATGTATGGCTATTTTCTCCTTCCATGCAAAATAGTTGTAAGGTGTAAGAATGAATTCTTTTTGGAATTCCATCTTTTCGTTGTCTTCAATCTTTTGTACCTGCAAACAATTTTGGTGTATCTTTTTGTTAGCAGTCTGTCGGCTCTAATAACATGTAAATGTGTTGAAACTACACAAAATAGATTTATCTAAACAATAATACACACATTTGCAGACATAATTGGAGAAAGAAGAAGGAGAGAAAGAATGGAAGAATTCTCATTAACCATTATGAATAATGAATAATTTACACATGATATACTCTGTATATCTCAATGAGTTCTACTTGAGGTGAACCAATGTGCCATAGTGGTGTTATAGAGTGATATTTAAACACACCAACAATTACAGGAGTGAACTTCCACCTATTCTAGTCTCTCAGGCAGTTATGGGAGTGAACTTCCACCTAGTTGAGTTAACTAGTCAACTAGTCTTCAGTTAACTGACTGAACATAGAGTAGTGAGGAGTTAACTCAGGGAATCAAGGCTAATGCACCACTATGGTGATGATACCAAGGCAAGGTCTAATTATCATGGTGACGATCCCAATGTTGCATGGTGATGATCCCAATGCAACATCTAAACTCAACTCAACTAGTCAAACTGAAGTGTCAACTAAAAGAGAAAATTCTCCAGATGGAATATTCTCCCCTAAAATATAGGAGACTAGATAATGACTAATTATGAATAATAAACAAGGAATAAACTTAGGAAAAATAAATCCTAGGTGTTTGTGAAGTAACTCCAACAACACAAACCAAGAAAACAGATAATAATGAAGCACAAGTTACAACCAGAGAAAGCAAAAAAGAAACTGAAGGTTTTAGTTTAGAAAATGAAATAAATAAAATTAAAATCCCCATGCCTTTGGTTGAGCTCGCTAAGAATCCAATTTATAAAAAATAAATTTCTAAAATGATTAATTTTTCTGATGCAGAATGTTATGCGGATGTAATAAATTTACAAGATGAAAAGCTTATGATTATGTTTGGTCTGCACATTGAAAATGCTAAGGATTATGTAGCTCCTTTTAATATTACCTTAACTGTGCATGATCATTTAATTCATAATTTCATGTTAGATTCAGGGGCCTCTCACAACTTAATGCATAAAGTTATCATGGAAAAGTTAGGCCTTGAAATCACTAGACCTTATCAAGACTTATATTCTTTTGATTCCAGAAAGGTTAAGTGTCTGGGCATGATCAAAGATCCGGTAGTGAATATTTCACAGATTCCTATAAAGAGTATTCTTATGGATGTAGTCGTTGTTGATGTCCCTGCCAAGTATGGCATGCTTTTATCCAGGTCTTGGGGCGCAAAACTTGGTGGATCACTTCAACTGGACATGGCATATGCTGCGATCCCGATTTTTGGTGGACAATTTACTCGACTATTCAAAGAGACTAGACTGACATATACTATAAGTGACCCTCAAAACCCAAACAATTATCCAGTCTATGCTGCCGATCTAGATATAGGAAATTGTATTTTATCATTAGACGCTGATTTTGATGACTGTATAGAAGAGGAAAACAAAAAAATAGAAAAAACACAGAAAAGTGTAAATAACAGAGAAGGAGTATGGAAAATGTTTTTTCATGGCGCTTCATCCCGCGAAGGGGCAGGGGTAGGAGTGTTATTTTTTTCACCTGGAGATGAATATGTCATTCCCTTTTCATACAGGTTACAGTAAGAAATTTATTATACTAATAATGTCTTTGAGTATGAAGCTCTATTCTTCGGATTGGAGGCTACCAAGAAACTAAATATTGAAAATCTAATAATTTATGGTGATGCAGAACTTATTGTAAAACAAATAATAAAGAAATATCAAGAAAAACATCCAAGGCTAAGTTCATATAGAAATTGTGTCTGGGATATGATTGAGAATTTCTTCTTGTCATTTAACATTCATAACATTCCCAGAATGGAAAATCAACACGCAGACTCCTTGGCCAAAGCTGCTATGACTTTTATGCCTCCTACTATTCTAAAACTAAATTATAATATAGAAATGAGGCACAAACCTTCAATCCCAAATAATGTGAAAAACTGGCAGATCTTTGAAGATGACGAGCAAATTAAAAAATTTCTAGAAATGGTCGATGAATTCTCCGAGACTCATATAGATCAAGAGAACGAGAACGATCCTATCAGGATCATGCAAGAAGGTGAAGAGCCTGAAAAGTTCCAAGATAAGATCACGAATCATCGAATTCTTGTACTTAAGAACAATCACATCCCTAGAGGACTGATTCCCTTAGAGAGGTTGTTTGGAAAAGATGACATACCCTTGAAATCTACCCTTCAAACTCAGCCCGAGGAGGTTGAAGACTGTGACATAGGAACTAAAGAAGAACCTAATATAGTCAAGTTATCTAAATACCTTCCAGTTCAAGAGAAAAACAAATATGTCAAATTTATTAAACAATACAAAGACGTATTTTCCTATTCCTATGATGATTTAAAAACTTGTGATACCTCTGTGGTTGAACATAAGATTCCTTTGAAACAGGGTATCAAACCTTTTAGACAAAAGCTGAGATAGATAAACCCTATCCTCTTACCTGTAATAGAAAGAGAAGTCAAGAATATTCTTGACACAAATAATATTGTCCCACTTAGGTATTTTGAATGGGTAGCAAATCTGGTACTCGTCAGAAAGAAAAGTGGAGAAATTAGGCTTTGTGTGGATTTCAAAAATTTAAACCGGTCATCCCTGAAAGATAACTACCCACTGCCAAAAATGGATCATGTCCTGGAAAAATTAGTTGGAGAAAACAAAATTTCGATGATCGATGGCTTCTCAAGTTATAACCAAATTGTTGTCCATGAACATGATAAAGAAAAAACTTCATTCACTACTCCGTGGGGAAATTTCATGTATGATAAAATGTCGTTTGGTTTGATGAATGCAGGGGCCACCTTCCAAAGAGAAATGGATATATCTTTCATTAGTGAGAGAGATAATTTTGTCGTTATTTACTTATATGATCTAACGGTCTTCTCGAATTCTGATGCAGAACATCTGTTTCATCTCAAACAAACCTTTGAGAAATGTCGAAAATTTGGTTTGTCTCTAAACCCTAAAAAGTCTCATTTCTCTATGCAAGAAGGAATACTTGTAGGTCATATGGTTTCGAAAGATATAATAAAGATTTATCCCATGTGAATTGAGGCTATTGACACAATAAACATTCCTAAAAATAAAAAAGAAATCTAGTCTTTTTTAGTTGAAATAATTTTTTTGAGAATGTTTATCCCTAACTTTGCTGAAATTATCAAATTAATCATAGATATGCTGAAGAAAGACAATGAAATCAAATGGAATTCCGAAGCTAAAGCGTCATTCGAGCAAGTTAAGAAAGCTATAAGCGAAGCTCCAGTATTAGCTAGTCCTCACTATACTAAGGAATTCTTAATCTTTTCTTTTGCATCGGAACATACTATCACAACATTACTTCTCCAAAAGAATGAAGAAGGTTTCGAGCAGTCGATCACATTTTTCAGTAAAAGTCTCAGAGACACCAAATTAAGATACAATATACTGGAAAACGAAGCCTACGCTATGGTGAAAGATCTCAAAGATTTTAGGACATATGTACCGCACTCCAGAATAATTGCTTATGTGCCAACAAGCTCTTTTAAAGATATATTGGTACAACCGGACAATGATGGTAGAAGAGGTCGGTGGTTAGCCAAAATTTAGGAATTCGATCTAGAAGTAAAACCGACCAAGTTGGTCAAAGTTCAGGGTTTGGTGAAGATATTAGCAGAGTTGAATTTCAGAGAACTTGGGATAAATCATCTGGAATCACATGG
Organism: Picea engelmannii; assembly: GCA_009831015.1. Classification (NCBI taxonomy): domain Eukaryota; kingdom Viridiplantae; phylum Streptophyta; class Pinopsida; order Pinales; family Pinaceae; genus Picea; species Picea engelmannii. The sequence goes on from ML813077.1 coordinate 53,064, forward strand.
ACTTGTTCCATACATAGGAGAACTTGACGATCAAACCCCTAGAGTCCATATCGAGGATAAATTTTCTTCCTTTAACTGGTATCATGATATCATTTCATATCTCCTTACCCTTCAGTGTCCAAGTGATATGAATCCATCAAAAGCAATAATTTTGAAACTACGCGTAGTTAAATACTGTATCATCAAAGGACAACTGTATTGGAAAGATCCTCTAGATTTCTTACTACATTGTCTAACATATTTTGAGATAGAGGATGTCATAAATGAATTTAACAAATGAGTGTGTGGAGGATATCATGCCTGGAGGGCCACGACCTACAATATTATAAGAGATGGATATTATTGGACAAAGATATTTACCGATGTTAATGCTAAAGTCAAAGCCTGCAACCCTTTCCAACTGTTCTCTAGCAAGCAAAATCTCCCTGCATTACCTTTGGTCCCAGTCAATAAAGAGACTGCTTTTCAACAATGGGGCCTAGACTTCATAGGATAAATCCACCCATAGTCAAACGCCCAATATAAGTGGATTTTAACTTCTATTGATTATTTCACAAAATGGGTGGAGGCCATTCCAACTCGGAATGCCACAAATTCGGTAGTTATAAAATTTTTGGAAGAGAACATCTTATCCAGATTTGGCTGCCCCTAGAAATAGTTATGGACAACACCCAAGCATTCAAATCTATGGAAATGATAAGTTTTTGTCAAAAATACAACATTGTGCTGGGACATTCTACAACCTATTATCCTCAAGGAAATGGCTTGGCCGAATCATCCAAAAAAATCTTGATGAATATAATAAAGAAAGTATTAAGGGAGAATAGAAAATCTTGGCACGTTCACCTAAAGTACGCCTTATGGGAAAATAAGAGTGGCACTAATAAATCAATAGGCATGTCTCATTTCCAAATGGTTTATGGCACCGATGTTGTCCTCCCTATTAATCTAGATCTTCCAGTAATAAATTTGTGGAAAGACGCGAACGAATATCCAAATGACGTAATGAGGAGGATAAACCAAATAATCAAAGTCCAACAAAATAGGGCCGAAGTCGATGTCAGAATTCAAAAATACCAAGATAATATGAAATCCCTTTTCGACAAAAAAGTGAAAAACCATGAATTTCTTCCTGGTGATTTAGTTTTGAAATGGGATGTCAGGAAAGAAGATCTAGGTAAACACAATAAGTTTTATCACGTCTGGTTTGGACCGTTGAAGATTGCATCTACAGAGGGTAAGAATTCATTCCTACTAGAGAATCTCGACGAGAAATTTTTTGACACCTTTATAAACGGGTGTTATCTAAAACATTTCATGCAATAAAAATGTTTCACAGTATCATTGTATATAGCAGTTTGGTTTCTGTTTACTTTCGCAAATTTATTTTCCTTCATAGGATACCTGAATTTTACTTTTTATAAACCTAGTTTTATTTAATACTCCGAAAAGAAAAAAAGAAAAATTATGTACTGTATATCATTTCTGTTTTGCAGAAATCTCTGATTATTTCTTTTTGCAGGACATTTATCATTAGATGAGGAATAAGGAGATATCAGAATTCAACGTTCAGTTTTCAGAATAAGTTTTTTTCTCTCAAACAGGTGATGAATTAATAATTGGTTAGGTTGCAAATATAAATGAAATCCAAGGTATGAACTTCTATGCTTATTTTTCAATCTAAAATGCTAAAATAAATCTCATCGAATCTTAGCATAATGCTACTCATGTAAAAACGATCACCTGATCAAAGATAAGAAAAGTATAGATCTGAAAACCTCCAAATAAAAAGAAAATGAGATAAAAATAGAAAGAAGAAAAGTTGGTAATCGAAAAGTAGATTGTGTGGAAGTGAGATTATTTTATGCCAAACCCTCTCATCCCTCGTTCTATTTCACTTTTCCTATCTCTGATATTTTACTCTATTTTGATTTTCACGACCTGTCCTTAAATATTCATAGAAAGAAAAGATTTCTCCCTGGTTTTGAAAACTTAAAAACATATCTTTAAAACAAGACTAGGCGAAAATATTTATGTTCTTCTGATTCCAACTTAAAGAAAGTATGTCTAGGCTAATCCTGATAACTTTATCTCTTCTATCATATTTTTACTGATAAAACTGCTCAAGGTAAATGCCTGGAAAATAAAAGTTCCCAATAAAATATTCCCTATAGGAAAAGATGTATTGAAGATCGAGAGAGATCTAGCTCAGAGTACAATAAAAAATTGTTGACAGGCCTTCATTGTCAAATCTTAAGAAAATATCATCCATGTATGACACATACAAGTTGATTTCCCCCACTTCAAAAATATATAAAACATATAAGATAGATGGTGAAAGGAAATTCATAAATTGATTTCCCCCATCTAGTCTAAGACAAATGGTGAAAGGAAATTCGTAAAATGGATTGCCCCAATTATGTCAAAAAGAGATGATGAAAGGAAATTCATAAAATGATTGCCCTCATCTCAAATAAAATGAAAAAATGCTATTTGAAGTGGTGAAAGGAAATTCAATGGGAGATGTAGATAACTTCACTAGGGTACTAAATAGGCTCGTTGGCAGTGAAGAAATATCTATGATATCTGTAAGGTTGTTGTACATCTATAAACATACTTTGGTAGCTAGTTCTCTTTCCGATAATATTTGCATCCTATATCGACTAGGGATCCCCTGAATAAATCATTAAAATTACTTCTCCTTGAAGTGAATAAAATCAACTGAGGTCTGATAGTTCAGTTATTTTTTTTTTTATTATCTTAAGAAAATCTAGAATCAGTTTCAGAAAAAGGAAACTTATTAATAGCCTAACTTGAGATCAGTAATTGATTGTGTTTTGAAAGTTTTTTGAGACACGGTTGAATTCTGATTTTTCTCTTTATAATTTTCCCAAAGTTGTTCCCCAGGAGCACAACAATGACTCCATTTACCTAATGAAGGAACTTGGTCTACTGTTCTTCCATGCCTCGTAGGGAGACACGATCCCCATATGGAGCCTATGTTGAAACATATATATTTCTAAACTTTTGGAATTTAAATAAATTTCATTCCTGGTTAAATAAGAATAAGACTTGCATGATATACGAAGTTGATGAAGTATTCCATCTAAATGAATGATCCTAAATATCTTCAGATTTGTGGAGCTTCCAAATGGTTAAAGAGCTAAGTCACTAGAGGCCACTTCAGAGCTTTGCACTTAAGACGTTTCAACAAGTCATAACTTTAAAAATCCCGAAACCCAAATATATCCATTATCACTTTTTCACCAATTTTTGAAAGACATGAGTCATGATACATATGTACATTTTAAATCTTCTCTGAGTCAACACGTGGCACCTTTATCCGAGATTTTCATCTAAAGATTCACATGATTCTAATTAACACTTGGCACCCCCTAGCCTTGACACGTCATCTAAAATGACATCATCTTTGACACATCACTACGGGTATTAGCCTTTCGGGAATATAACAAGGAACTAACTTTCAAATCCACGAAGCGGTAAAATCCTGAAATATCAAATCTTAATTAATTAAGTTAATCTCGGTTAAAGATGGTTAATAAGTTCGTACTTCGTAAGTTAGGACGTTTATCATCCCTCACATCTTGAAATATCTGAAGTCCGAACTTCTGAAACATTTCAAACTTAAAAGGGGTTAATTAAAACTAAAAATGATTATCTGATAATTAATCATTTCATAGTTTCGGGTTTCAAGGATTCTATCTCAAGCTACTCATTAAAATCCTGAAGTTTGAATACCTGAAAATGTTTAACATTAAACACGATCAATTAATATCTTAAACGATATTATATCATAATTAATTTCTCACGAGTTCGCGATTCGAGAATTTTCAAACCTGTTTCATCCAAGTTCCCGATCACGAACCACCAATATTTATGGCATTAATCACAAATAAATGGCAATGATTTCAATATAGATTGCAGATCACTGCCTAGATTTCTTCATTAAGGTAGATGATTTTTTCATTAGTAAAAGTATTCGTAAATCAATACGCTTAAGGTGAATAAGAATATTGGATTTTGAATTATATTTTCATTCTCGTAGAATAACAAGTTTTAATCCAGCTGAATAAGCTAAAACATTCTCCTATAACAGGTAACACAATTCTAATTTCATTAATATCACGGCACCACAGAAAATGGATAAAGAATATGGTGAGAGTGTATATCTGAACACAAATGTTCTCTTAGAAACCTCACTGAGAGCCATAGATACCATGAAATCCTAGACACAGGTGTTCGATATTCTACAACACGAGATGATAAATTTCCTAGAGGATTCAGGTGACGTAGTAACCAAAACCCATGTGACTAAACTCAGAGATATAGCCGAGTTAGAGATACAAAATATAGCTGTGTGGACGAGGCTCATGCCATATAACAACATGATAGGTTGGGCCCTGGAGAATGTCGACATTTCAACCAGGAGCATTTGCAATTCACAAAAGGTTGTTGTTGGGTCTTTTTGACCATAGCATATTAAAGTAATGTATAAATTATCCCTCGGTTTTAAATACAGTTACAATGTTGAATTAATAATGGAGTTTGTCTGATAGAAGTGCACACAGTATGGGGAAAACTACACTGATTTAATCAAGAAATGGTGGGGGCATCCTGAGAAATTCATAGCTGACACTCATGGGATATATGCCACAACATCGTTAGATGCCGATATGATTTATGTGGCTATGATGCTATGTAGGATATTCAGGAAAAATGACTCCTCTCATTTCATGCTGGCATGGGTACCAATTATGAATGAAGTGGCGGAGGGCTATTCTTTCGATTGGGCCAAGATGTTATTAGACAACCTAGCCAAAGAAATCATAGGGTACCAATTGGAAAATTCCAAAGGGAAACCTTCTCCTTTATACATGTCGGTATACATCATGGATGCCATTTTTTTTATCACTCCTTTCCCTTTGATGAACTAGAGTTGGAACCCGACCAACACTGAGCCTATCCATTTCTATCACTCCAGGTTGTGGGAGGACAAAGCCAGACATTTCTTCTATGAAATATGCCATTATGTAGTGGTTCCAATTCATATCTCCCTGTACGGTTTCCCACCTCCCATAATTTCAAACACAATCATGGATAACTTGGGAAAGTATCAGACTGGTATATTGAGGAAAACTTTTCCTATATTAGGGTTTTTGGGTGCTCAATTCCCCCCCATGTTCTCCCAAAATTTTTACCAGATCGATTGGTATGCTGAGAGGTGGATTATTAGACCATGACATGGGGAATTAGTAAAGAATTGAAAGCGAACCAAAAAAAGGTATGGCCAAACTTCCCTCTTCAGGTTGGTATGTTTTCCTTGCAAGATTTCGGCCATTCGAAAGTATAGGATGTGGCTCTAGAAGACATCAAGTTAGTTGATATTGAGTTTAAATTCCACGATCCCCACAATATCGTGGAAGATCATCTGGCTCAATAAAATTTAAGGAAGTATGTGCATGATATTTCCCCTCAGGACAAAGTATTCAGGGGATTCAGGTCATATGAGGAAGTATGGAGCATAGTTTGAACTCAGTCTCTCGATCAATTATCTAGTTTCTACAATTTTCAGAAGCATAGAAATAATATTTTTCCAAATGTATTATAGGGGGAGCCAATAGCACATTCATCTAAACAGGAAGCTACACCCCAGGGCTTAGAGGCAGGAAGTTCTGACCAAAAGAGTACTGAGGAAAATATGAAGAATACCGAAGTCTCAATGGAGGGAGTGGAGGCTTCATTACCAAACCCACCAGGCACTCAAACAAAATCTCAGCTTGAAGCTTTTCAAAAAAAGGGATAGGATATATCGTTGTCTACACCAGACAAACCAACTACCAACATAGCAAAGAAACATCCATCCACAGAGATAGGTAGCCCCATTATGTCATTAATACCTTTACAATCAATTCAAGGAAATCCCAATGCCAAAGTCATGTTTATAGAGGACCTTACTCTGATTTCAGCTGAAGAAATTCCTCCTTCAGACTTATTTTTCAGTAAGAAAAGAACGACCATAGTTACAAGAGAAACGCATAAAAAATATGGTACAAAATTCAAAAGGAAAGGAATGTTGTATAATGGACATGGTATAGATTATACAGAATTCGCTAGGGAAATGGCATGCTCATTAGGTTCCTTTGCCATGTCCAATCAGTGTTCAGTAGAATATCTAGCAGATCAGCTAAAACAAATTTTTTTGTTGGAAAGGCAATTGTAAGACCAGATGACGACCATGGAAAGGGATGTATGGAATAAGATGAACAAAGAGTTTGAAAAATTCATAGCTGATGGCAGACATCAGATCCAACAAATGAAATATAATGTCGATGAGCTCCATCAAAACTCATAGGCCAACAGAGGGTTGGTCACTCAACATGAAGAATTAGTCAAGTAACTACAAGCCAAGATAGAATTGGTTGAAGGTACAACAATAGATATGGAATTTTTCCAAGCTCAACCACTGGAAGTACATGAGAAGCTGGAATCATCCCAACAAGATATTTTTACAAAAGTGGAAGCCATTCAAAATTGTTATCGGGTGGTAGAACTTTCCCATAATAAAATTTACATTAAAGAAAGGGAAGCCCATGCAGCTTGGGCTAAGTTTCAGGAGGCTATCTTTATAGTACCAAAATATGATGTATTGGTAGCTCCTCAACTATCTTTGTCTAAGCAAACCAAAGGTGACCTAATTTTGAAGCCATGGGAATCAAATCTTGCCAAAAGAAAAAGATTGACTAGAGAGGTACACGAAGCTTGTCTAGAACCAATATTTTCACTAGAAAAAGGGCTACTTGATGTTGAAGGAAATAATATCTCCGAAGCCCTGGGGAATATTGGCTTAGAAAGGAACCAATGCAACTCTAGGACAAGCAAAGAAGAGGCCATGATGATCATACAACAAATGAACCAAATTGATCTTATCCAAATAAACAAATGGATAGTAAGTACAAGCATGCAATTATAGGATACATATTTGGGATAAAAGAAGATATAGGAAAGGTTTCTCCAGATAAAAAATAAGTTATACATTTTGAAGTAGATGAGGCAACTTCACCTTCTGGGTTGGTGGTACATTTAGTGAGAAGATGCATCTAATGTGTCAAATATGAGAAAGCCAACACATATGGAAACAAGTGATAAACATGTGCATACGACTCATACAGGTCAGGATCAGATGACAGTTTTTTCCAAGCTAAAGGATGAGGATAAGAAATGTCTCTGCCAGCAGACAAAGAGATACAGGAGAAGGCCAACAAAAGTTTTCAGTTTTACATATTGTAAAATTTACTATTTTTGGAATTATGAGAAGTCCAACCATTTTGAGTTGAGATGATTTTGTATAAATACATAGATTAAAGACTTATTTCAGGCTGCTTCTTACCG
>ML813077.1:77202-95744 GCA_009831015.1 Picea engelmannii
TGTATGTATATATATAACTTAAAAAGAAAAATGCATTCTGTAAATGCACAGATTCATATGGAAATAACAATAAACATATGCATGCAACATAGATAGGCAATACTCATAAATATAACGATAGGTATAAACCACACACACGAAAAACCCATAAAAATAAACAAAAAATTAATAATGCACCATATAAATTAACACATAATTGACACTTATCTTGGTAAGAATATCACCAACTGCGTGCATAACTTCCACAAATCTCCTAGCCTTACACCACACTTCTCATCACTCTCAGCAGTGGGTCACCCCTGAGATGGGACTAAACTCCACTCGGGTAAATGGATTCTTAACCAGGATGACGTATCTCAGACAACAGGAAAGACTTCGTCATAGGTGCCAGCTCAAACTAACATCCTATAGTCCCCCATTCCCCACATGCATGTCCCACCCCAGGAAGTGTGCCCCTTCTCTTCTCAACAGTCCTTTGATTGCCCCACTTCCCTTTCAGGGCTTCAAATACAGGATAGAAAGGAAGTCTCAGAGCCCTTTAACTACAGTTTAGCACCTTCGGAAATCAATTCCCAGCAATTCTATCACCTAGAGAGAAATTTATCATGGTCCTGACAACTCACCTCTTGGATATCCCATGGGCCTGACAACCCGCTTTGTCAGTCCAACTCCCAAGCTAATCGAGTATAGATATAGGTACGGGTACAAATACAGGTACAAGTATGGATACAAATACATGAAGGTATGAAGGACAACTGAATGAGTGCGTGAATGACCATGGAATGATGAATGGGAAAATGAACTAAGTCCAAACTATATGTATGCATGTTCCCAACTTGACACTTGTCATGTTGGGAGATACTTTGTCCCACTTGTCCCCATCCTTAGAACTTAGGATAAAATAATTATCCATACTTTATGCTTTAAGGAATATTAATTAAATATTCCTTTTTGGCTTAAGATCCCTAGCTTAGCCCCTTATCCTTAACTTTTATTCACCCCCTTTCCCTAAATAGTGGAGTTTATTCCCCCATACTCTTTTATCATGGTCGGTCCACACACAACAATGTATGATATTAATGATGAGACCTATACAAAAATAGGCTCACTGGCCTTTAACATCTAGGCTCTTTGGCCCATTATCCTTGATTTTTAGGGATAACCAAGAGATCATGTCTCGAGGCCCACAGGTCCTAGACATGGAGTACTAAGAGAAAGATTGACCTGAGCATGGCCCTGGAGGGCCCATCCTTCTCTTCTCTCATCATATTTGTCTTGTCAGCAGCAACAACATACATCACCATCGACTTGGTCTTGTATCGGAGAAGGCTCTTGCTCCATGAGGTAATTGGTCCAGGTATCATGGTATGTGTCACTTTTGATCATTATAACCTTTGAATGTATGTGTCTAATTCCTTTTATCTCTAACGATTGCTTGGATTTTACATTAGCCCACTTGACCATACTTGGGGAGATTGAATGGGTTCCCTAGCAATCCTTTACCATAGGTTTTGGTTTCCCACTAGGGGATTTCTGAGAAGCCATCGTCCACTCCCGTCATACTATCACCTTTTCATCTTATCTCCTGCTCATCTATCCCATTCCCCTTGTTCGGGCATTAGGATGAACTGTTTATGGGGTTTCACCTTATCTTGTGGGAAGAAGGGGCTAAAGGCCCAGAAGGTAAAAGCAGCTGGTAAAAGATAAAAGCCTAAAAATGAAACCTTGAGATGCTTCGCCCAGGGATCCCTGAGAAGGCAATAAAAGGCCTCTCAGCAAGAAACAAGAGGGACCCAAGAAAAATAAATAAAAAATACCTAATTATGAGGATAGTGGGTCTCATCATGAGCCAACCTATTATGTCCATAGGTACCTAGAAATATGACATTGCCATGATTTGGTTACCATGCTAGGGTAGTGACCTATGGTTGCATGGCCAAGGGAAAAGGGGTCTCATCACTAGCCAACCTTATCATATCTATGAAAGTACTTGTGGGTAACACTGTTAGCTCTGGTCACCACACCAAGGCAGTGTCCTATGATTAGTCCTTGGATAAAAGAATAAAAGAAAAAAAAAGAAAATAAAGAAAAGAATAAAAGGCAAAAAGGGGGCTTGGAAAAAACTACATCCATGACACGTACAACTCGCCTTCTATAAAGGCACCCACAGGTAAAACCATGCATCCCTAGCTCTCACTCTACCCTATGTCTGGATATCCCTTTACCACACCACATCATATACATGTCTTGGATGAAAACCTTTGGGAAACTCTCCTTTTCTTATGGACACTAGCCCAATAGGTTGTCTTGTTCATTTTTCTTAGGTTTGTATTGTAGGATTTTGTAACTTCTTTGAGCTGTTGAATGATATATTAGGGTTTGCATGCATGTGTTTAAAAATACTAATGATGAAATGTGATTGAAATTTCTATGATCCCTGTGACTAATGAGCCCATGGAGGGCGAAGTTTTCAATGTGCAGGACCATGCCCGATGGATAGGTACCACTTAGACCGGTACACATGGGGAGATGATCAGTTCAGACCTCCATGGGGCTAAAGAGCCCATCAGATGGTTGCTAAGACCCTATCAGAGGGGAAGAGACAAGATAGTGTTTGATTGAGGTTTTTCACCAGAGAAGAAGAGGGCGTTCCATCAGGGACACTTTGGTTGAGCCAGGCCTAGGGGGATTCACCCACTTGCACTGAAATGTTGGCCCCAGATGATCCAGGACGTCACCAGGAGGCTGATGACATCATCATGAGTGTATGGAATATTTTCAAGGTTGTTGGCATGTGTGGCATCTTGGAAGAGCCCGAGGAGGGCTAACGTTTGGCTTCCAGATGTTGCACTAGCCCCAAAAGGGCCTAACATCTCCCTCAGGAGGGCTTGACGTCTCACTTTTTTCTCATTTAGGGTTTTAAAGAAAAATTAATATAAAAATAGTATGATTTTTGTTTAATTCCTTGTCAACTAATTTTTATGACCTAAATTTAATTAGAGGTCATGATATAGTATATACTGAGGAGTTTTATCCTCATTTTGACATAACTCACTCTCTTGTGAGGTCTGATTTTTGCACCCTAGTTTGGGTATTTGGTCTTTTATGTGAGGCACACTTGTTGGAGGAAGGATTTAATGGGAATTTTTGGCATTTTTCTTGAAGGAAGGTTTACAACTAGGGTTTGCTATGATATTTTTTCATGATATGTAGGTGTATTTTCTGCAAAACTTCTTAGTTGAATGGTTGTAGGCTTGTATTCTTACATTTATTATAAATTTGCTGATTTAAAACCCTAGGTAACAAGAACACAAGTAGTTCCTTGTTTCATGTCCCCTTCTAGAGAAATTTTCAGCCATTGAAGTAGGAAGGAAGAGCCTAGCCATTGCTACACTCTCATTCCTTCTTCCCTTAAGCTAGTCATACCTTTTAAAGGTCAAGAAAGAGGAGACGTCATAGGCCTAGGTTATCTACACCTAGGGCCATCCTACTCTTAGGGTTTGGTCTTATTCTCATGTCTTTATGCTAGCCATTTTTCCAAGTTTGACCTAAGGAAGGAGGAAAGAGCATGAGGCCTTGCTTAAGCAACACCAGAGTGAGCCTCTTTCCCCTAGGCTTTTGATTCTAGGGCCCTACCATTGCAACACTCTAGAACCCTTCCCTCTTGTCCTTAGCCTTTTATCCCTTCAACCTTGCGTCCTCTTCTTAATTGACTCCATCTACCCCTTGGCACTGATCTGAACCCACAACATTGAAGTGATAGTGCTCAAACAACCTCTCAAAACTTTTAAATTTGAAACCCTAACTAACTAGCTAACCCTAACTAGGCTGACGTCATACTTGGTTATTCCAACTTAACACAACACCTTTTGATGATAAGCAATTAGATGATGGTTTAAAACATTTATTGAGTAAATGAGTGATTAAATACATTGTTGGATACATCATCTCAATAGTTATTAATGAATTGATATTTTCCATTGCTATATTGACAAAACATTGATCTCACTAATATATGTTGTTCTACATTGCTTATATATTGATGTCAGATAGTTGCATGAAGTACTAACCCATTGAATTATAGCCTACATATATTATCTTTGCTATTGTCTTGTTTCAGGCAGGTGTTCTCTTTTGGGCATACACTTCTTTATTGGCTGATTAGCCAGAATATCTGGCCTTGGTGGTAACCTGTGAGGAGGAACTTCTTCTTTGATCCTTATACTTTGGCCTCTTCAAAACCCCAGGTTACCGGGGAGGTATCCCCTAGGATAACCTCCCTTAATAGAAAGAAACTCCCCATTGTGGTGACATTGGGTGGGGTAGGTTCCTGTTACGCCAGTTTGGCCTCTATCCCTTAGCCTTTGACCTAAGCTACAAACTATGCGATAACATGGCATAAGTCAAAACATAAGCCTCCTAGCATATAATATCTAGCTCACCAACCTATAAAACACAATGTATACACAAAGGCTCCCTGGCCTTTGCATGCACTTAAGTTTGTTGCACGCAGTATCCTGGAATATGCACACATCATCATTTTAGTGTGCAGTACATGTGTGCACTATACCATGGAAGGTGTATACAAAAAATTATATCAACCGACTCACCAGCTTAAGTACATTATAATTGGGTTCGACCCACGGGTATTACAATCCCCTCCCCTTATTTATGCACTGTACTCAGTGCATTATGTACACATATCAACAAGATTTCCAAAATATTAAAAAATATGTGGGTATTCTACTCGCATTGCGTCCTCATGCTCCCAAGTAGTGTCCTCAGGACCGTACCAGGTCCATTGGACCTTTACAAGCCCTATGGATTGATTCCAGAGATGTTTGATTTTCTGCCCCAGAATGCATACGAGATGTATTTGGAAAGCGCCTTCTTGCTCCACCTGAATCACATTCCAATCAATAACATGATTAGTATCAGGTATATATCTCTTAATAAATGATACATGAAACACATTATGAATGGTCATTGATGTAGGTAAGGAAACAATTTATGCTATAGGTCCAATCCTCTCTAGGATTTCAAACATCCCACAATAGCGAGATGCCAACTTTGAACAATTTCCAAACTTCAGGAAACTTCTTTTAGCCTTCACTTTCAAGAATACATGGTCCCCCACTTTAAATTCCATGTGATTTATTCTCTTATCAGCATAGATTTTTTTCCTATCTTGGGCAGCCTTTAAACTTTGTTTTATTTTCAACATTTTCTCCTCTGTTTCCTTGAGTAAATCTGGCCCAACTGCTGCTCTATCTGTTGGGTTATCCCAACTTACCGGTGTGTTGCACCTTCTTCCATAAAGTGCCTCAAATGGGCTCACCTTTAGAGATGTCTGCTACCCATTATTATAAGAAAACTCTACTAAGTGTAGGTTGTCTTCCCATTTTGATAGTTTATCCATCACAGACATCCTCAACATATCCTTAATCAGTTGATTCACCCTCTTTGTTTTTCCATTTGACTCTAGATGATAAGTTGTCCTAAAATTCAAATTTGTTCCAAATCCATTAAATAATCCCTTCCAAAAATTTGAGGTATTTTTTTTATCTCTATCAGAAACAATTGTCTTGGGTATACCATATAATCAAGAAATTTCTCTCATATAAACATTAGCAATGTTTGATTCCTTGTGAGTGAGCTTAATTGGAATAAAATGGACAACTTTAGTAAGCTTATCCACCACTACCATAATAGAATCATGTTGCTTGTTTGTTCTGGGCATCTTTGTGATGAAATCTATTGTTACAACTTTCCATTTCCACTCAAGAATGGGTAATGGTTGTAGCAAACCAGCTGGGTGTATATGCTCAACCTTTACCTTTTGACACTCCAAACATTTGGCAATAAAATCAACAAATTATTTCTTCATGCCTGACCAATAATATTGTCTCTTAACACTTGTAATAGTTTTCTGATAACCTGGGTTCCCATCATAAGGTACATTATGCATATCTCAATATCAGATTTTTCAATTCTTGGGAATTTGGTACATAAATTATGCCCCAGTATATGAGAATTTCATCATTTTCTATCTTATAATCTTTAATTTTCTGCTGCAAAATACCTTGTTGTAATTTTTCCACTAATTTATTGTATTGAAAATCTGATTTTGCAACCTCTATGATTTTGTCTTTCAAATATGATTGGTACATGATTATGGATGTAGCATGCAACTCATGCACTCTTCTGCTGAGTGCATCAACCACTTTGTTCTATTTCCCTTTGATATCATTTATATCAAAGTCATATTCACTGAGAAGTTCTAACCATCTTCTTTGCCTAGCATTTAGAGTTGGTTGATCAAATAAATATTTCAGACCATTATGGTATGTCCTTAGCTCAAACCTTTCCCCATGAGGTAGTGTCTCTATTTCCTCAAGGCATGCACTATGGCTTCCAACTCCAAATCATGAGTGGCATAGTGCCTTTCATGCTCCTTCAACTTCCTTAATTGATAACATACAAAAAACCCATTTTGTCTGAGGACTCCACCAAGTCCTTCTTTACATGCATATGTGAATACTGTGGAGTCTTCATTTGGATCTGCAATCCTTACAATTGGAACACTAGTTAATAATTTCTTCAATTGTTGGAAAACATTTTCACAATTTAATGTCCACTGAAACTTCACACCCTTCTTTTGTAAGGAAGTGATTGGGTGTGAAATATTTGAGAATCCTTCAATAAATATCCTATAGTATCCCTCAAGGCCTATGAATGATATGACCTCTTCCACATTCTTTGGCACATACCATCCTTTAATTACTTCTATCTTCTTAGGATCCACTGCTATCCAATCCTCTAAAATGATATGCCCCAAATAATGAATTTTCTTCTGATAAAATGAGCACTTTCTTAATTTGGCATACACCTAATGCTCCCTTAATACTTGTAATACCACCTATTATCTCAAAGTTTGTAGTAAGGATAAAAGGCTAGAGATTAGAGAGGTAAACTGGCGTAACTAGAACCAATCCCACCGAATGTCACCTCAATGGGATGGTTCTTTCTGTTTAGGGTGGTAAGGACCAGGGGAGATGTTCTCGATGACCTGGGGTTTTGAGAAGGAAAAGGATTATAAGACAAGGATAATTTCCCCCCCTCACAAGTCACCATTGATCAGATAGTCCGACTAACAACCAATAATAAAGTATAACCAAAAAAAGAGAGACGCACCTACCTGAGACAAAGCAACAAGAAACTGATATATGCAAGTTTTCTCACTTGGTTAGTACTTCATGTAAATCAATGACTATCTGATATACATATAAGCAATTGGATAATAAATATTAACGAAGTCAATGTTTATAAAATAACAATAATATATAATGTCACTTCCTCAATAAATTCTAAAAATGTGGCATTCAATGTAACAATCAACACTTCATTCAATTAATGCCTTTAAACCACCATTCAATTTATTATAAGAGAAATGTTAGCTGCACAAATGATATTTATATCTAGAGATGATGATAGCAGTAGGTTAGTAAGGTTAGTTTCTAAGCTAGGATTAGTATTTAGGGTTTCATTCAAAGGTTTGAGAGTTGTTGCGATCAAGTTTACTCAAGACAAAAAAAGGTCTTTAGATCAGTGCCTGAGGGTTAATGGAGTCCAAAGTAGAGGATGCAGGAGCTAAGGATAAAAAATATAGTACGACTAAGGACTATAAGGTGAATCTTTGAGGTGTTTCTAGGGCAAGACCTCAAAGTAAAAACCTTAGGGGAGAGATGCTCACCTTGGTGTATGGGAACTAGGCCTCGGTGCTCTCTCCTCCTTCCTTAACTCAACGAAAATGACATCTAGCTGAGAAAATAACATAAAACCAAGAAAAGAGGGTTTGGAAGGCAATGTGTTGCTACAACAAGGCTTCACCAGCAAACCCTAGAAAAATGACCCATCAAAGTGTAGAAGAACTAGGCTCTGATGCATCTTCTTATTCTTAGCTTGAAAGTAAAAACGTCTAGCATATAAAGAGAAAAGAAGATTGTATCTATGGCTAGGCTCTTTCCCTCTTGAAACAATGGCTAAAAAAAAATCTCTTGATGGGGACATGAGACAAGGACCTACTATGTGTGCTTGTCACCTACAGTTTCTTCAACAAATTTATAACCTTAAATGCAAGAAATAACAATACAACCATTCAATTAAGAAGTTTTGCAGAAATTTACTTACATTTCACCAAGAAAATCATAACAAACCCTAGTTGTAACACCTTCCATCAAGAAATATGCCAAAAATGCCAAATAGAGATCCAAAATGCCTTCCTTCAACAAATGCGCCTCACAATTTTAGCCAAAGAATCCAAGTCTAGCGAAAATTTCAGAACTCACTAGTGAGTGAGAGAGAGATGTTGAAAACACTCCATTTATACAGTAGCATGACCTAATTTTACATTTTAGGTCATGAAAAAGGCCGACAAGGCCAAAATACTAAAATCATATTGTTTTACATTAAATGTTCAAAATTAAAACCTAATCAAGATAAAGAGAGATGTCATGCCCCTTGGAGGGAAATGTTAACCCCTTCTAGGGAAAATGGGGCGTCCTGGAGAAACAATTTAGCTCTCCTTGGGCTTCTCCATGCTGCCACACATGGAAACACTACAAAATTTGCCTCCCAAGATGTCCATAAGGCTGGATGACTTCATGATCATCATGGGTGGCGTCCTAGGCTTTCTAAGGCCAATCTTCCACCGAAAAAGGGCCAATCCCCCTAGGTCAAGCTCTGCCAAGGTGCCTCTAGTGGAAAGTCCTCCTCTACTCTGGTGTAAATCACTTGCTCAATATATGTCCTATATTTTCCCCCTAATGGGGTCTTAACATCCAACTGATGGGATCTTGAACCCCATGAGGTCTGAACTGATCATCTCCCCATGTGTACCGGTCCAAATGGTACCTATCCATTGGGCATGATCCTGTACATCAACATCTATGCCCTCCATGGGCTCATCAGTCACAGGGATCATACAAATTTAAATCACATATCATCATCAATATTATTAAACACTTGCATAAAATCCCTAATACATCAATCAAAATCTCAAAGACATTACACAAGCTTGCAATACAAATTTGGAGAAAATGATAGGGCGTCCTATTGGGCTAGTGTCCACTAGAAGAGGAAAGTTTCTAGAAGAGACCTCATCCAAGCCATGCAAGTGGGTGATGTGGTCAAGGGATGTCCAAGAAGGTGGGTGCAGTGAGGGCAGACGATGCAAATATTTACCTACGGGTGCCTTTGTAGAAGGTGAGCTGCACCTGTCCTGGATGCAATTTTTTCCAAGCCCATTCATGCTTTTTATTCTTACATTTTATTCTTTTATTTATATATATATTTTTTTCTTCAAGAGGCTAATTAGGGGACACTTCCCTGGTGTGGTGACCAGTGGTGACAACATTACCCACAATTAATTTCACAGAAATGAGAAGGTTGGCTCATGATGAGACCCCCTTTCCCTTGGCCATGTAACCAAGAGTCACTACCCTGACGTTGTAACCAACTAGTGGTAATGTCATACTTCTAGGTACCCATGGACCTAATAGGATGGCTCATGATGAGACCCCCTATCCTCTAATAAGGTATTTTTTTATTATTTTTACGCATCCTTCATGTTTCTTGTTGAGAAGCCTTTTATTTCTTTCTCGGGGATCCCTAGGCGAAGCATCTCGAGGTTTTATTCTTAGGATTTTATATTTTACTAGATTTCTTTTACCTTTTGGTCCTTTATCCATATCTTCCCATGAGATAAGGTGCAATCCTAAAAATAGGTCAACCCAGTGCCCGGACAAGTGGAATGGGATAGGTGAGCGGGAAGGAAGATGAAAAGGTGGTGCTATGAAGGGAGCAAACGATGGATTTTCAGAAATACCCCCCATTGGCAAACCAAAACCTAAGGACATAGGCTTACTAGGGCATCTTGTCAATCCCCCCAGACATGGTCAAGTGGGAAAGTGTAATATCCAAGCATTTTTTAGAAACAAAAGGAATCAAATGCACATATTCAAGGGTTTTGATGATCAAAGTGACACATACCATGATACCAAACTAATTAACTCATGGAGTAAGAACCATATTTGACACAAGACCAAGTCGATGGTGAGGGATGTTGCTACTACTGAAAAGATAAATTTTCTTGAATAAAGAAAAGGTGGTCCCTCTAGGGCCATGCTAAAGTCAATCCTTCTCTCAGTACTCCATGTCTAGTGTTGGGTATGTGTTATATTCTTTGAATGTGTGTGTGTGGGCGTGTCAGATTCGACAACTGCATCTGAATATACCTCGTAGTAGAGCTCTCTATGTTGTGTGCACTGGGAACTTTCCCAGGGGGGTCCCGGGGGGCAAGTATGCCCCCCCTGGTTATGCACAGCGTTCGGGGCAGCGCCCCAAATTTTTTTTTTTGGCAGTTTTTTGCTATTTTTAGTGGTTTACTAAATTAATCCTGGATTAAGGGATTGGGGTTTTGGTATCTACGAAATAACTAAAAACATTGTAGATATTGTATGGTGAATTGTGAAATTCGATATAATGAATATAAGAAAGGTTTTCTCGGTTGAGGGTTTCCGGTATAAATCTTTGTGTACTATGTGAATGAGCCATTGATTAATTTCTATTTTTCTTAAGAATCTATATGCATTGATTTACTTCGCATGTTTAAAAATTACATGTGGTATCAGAGCTCATTTTTGGCTTCAGAGGGATGCCTTTTTTGTTGAGGGTTTGACTTGGTCTTGATAGATAAAGTTTATCTTGGGTCTGTGATAAACCTGGGTTTAGTGGGAGATTTTGCAGTGGAGATTCGAGTATATAAAGAGGAATGGCGAGATCATCTAGAATCGAGATAAAGAAGTTCAATGGTAAAAACTTTGATCTATGGAAGCTCAAGATGGTGGACCTTCTTGTAGACAAATAACAATGGATTGTTGTGGATCCTGGTGCACAGGCTACTGGTACACCATCTATTAGCACACAGGCTACTGGTACAAAACCTACTAGTACACCACCTACTGTATGTCGAAGGAAGATTGGGAGAATTTGGACAGAAGAGAAAGGAGTACTATTCGAATCTTCTTGGAAGATTCAATGTTGTTGAATGTCTCGGGAGAATCTACAACCAAGGAACTATGGGATAAGTTGGGGAATTTATATCAATCAAAGTCCCTAGTAAACAAGTTGTTTCCTCGAAAGAAATTGTATCATCTTAGGATGAAAGATGGAGATTCTGTGACAGAACATCTAAATGCCTTTGATACTCTGGTAAGTCAACTTGTGCCTGTTAATATTATGATTGCAGAAGAAGTTAAGTGTATTACTTTGTTATGTCATTTGCTAGACTCTTGGGATAATCTGGTTGTAGCAATAGGTAGTACCACTCAATCTACATTGAAGTATGAGGATGTAGTTTCATCCTTGTTATCTAAAGAGATGAGGTGGAAAATCATGGATAGTCATAGAAAAGATGCTTTATTTGTAAGAGGCCGTACCCAAGACAAGAATCCTGGTAAGCCTTGGGAGGGGGAGATATCTACAGGTAGATCTAAGTCTCCAGGAAAATATTTGAGGAAATGTTGGAAGTGTGGTAAAATAGGGCATTATAAGAAATATTGCAAGGCTAAGAAGGTTGATAAGCCAAAGGGATCTGATAGTACCTCTTCCACAAAGGAAAAAACCTCCATTGAAGAAGGAGGTGATGTTTACCTAGCATCTATAAGTACACATGTAGACCATGATTTATGGTTGATCAACTCAGGTGTGTCATACCACATGACTCCTCACAGGGAGTGGCTCTATGAATATGAAAAATATGATGGTGGTGATGTATTCCTAGGAGAAGACTCAATAACAAAAATCATGGGACATGGAAGGGTTAAGTTTCTACTAAAAGATGAAAGGATTAGAACACTCCCCGGGGTTCTTCAGTTTCCAAAACTAGCCAGGAGCCTAATATATGTAAGCAAGTTGGATGATGCAGAAGTGAATATTATATTTGGAAAGAACACTTGAAATATGGTACAAGGATCAATGGTGTTGATGAGGGGAGTTCGGTGTGGAACTCTATACAAGTTGTTGGGAAGAACTTATACTAATGGGTGTAACATTTTTGTTGTCCTTGAGAAGACAAATAAAAAAGACAAGACCAATATCATCCTTGAAAAGAAGACCATGCTCTGGCATCAAATACTAGGGCATATTGGATAAAAGTGCCTTCAAACACTACATGGTAAAGGCATGGTTGAAGGTATGTCTAATTGCACTCTGGATTTTGATTTCTATGAAAATTGCATATATGGTAAACATAATTGAGTAAGATTTCCATCTGGTGCTACAAGAGCAAAGGGGATCTTAGAATTGATAAACAATGATGTGTTTGGACTTGTCCCTATTCCATCACTAGGTAAGTCTGTGTATTATGTTTCACTCATAGATGATTTCTCAAGGTACACATGGATTTATTTTCTTAGAAATAAATCTGAGGTATTTTATAAATTTAAAGAGTTTAAGGCTCTGGTAGAAATTCAGATAGAGAAGAAAATAAAGGTATTGAGAACATATAATGGTGGAGAATTCTGTGGAAATGAATTCAAAGAATTTTGTAAGAAGTGTGGTATAGCAAGGCAGAAGAATACTCCATACACTCCTCAACAAAATGGAGTTGCAGAAAGGATGAATAGGACACTTATGGAAAAATCAAGGAGCATGCTCAGCGGTGCTGAGTTAGGACAAGCATTCTGGGCAACGTCAGTGGGTACAACATGTTACCTGGTCAATTGATCACCTTCATAAATATTGGATGATAAAACTCCACATGAGGTATGGACTGAAAAGAAACCCTCTCTTCAACATCTTAGAGTGTTTGGTTGTGATGCTTATGTACATTTTCCAAAGGAAAATAGGAGTAAGATGGATAAAAAAGATGAATAGTGTATCTTTATTGGTTATAAAGATGGTGTGAAAGGTTATAAGCTTTGGAACCCAGAAACTAAGAAGACTGTTTACAGTCGGGATGTTGTTTTTAGAGAGGTAAAAGATGTGTCCAAACAAGAATTCCTACCAAGGAAAGAAGAACCTGAGAAAATAGAGCTAGAGTTGGATGATGCAAAATATGAATCATTTGAAGAAGATGATGTAGCAATAGAAGAATAAGAACCTCATGTCCCAATATTGAGGAGACCAGTGAGAGAAAGAAAGAAACCAGAAAGGTATAGTGCACCTGATTTTTGTTCCATTTTTTCTTTATCTATTATTGATGATGATCCCAGAACTGTCAGGGAAGCAATGAATTCAAAGGATAGTAAACTTTGGAAGAAGGCCATGGTTGAAGAAATGGATGATTTGGATAAGAATGAGGCATGGGATATAGTTGAGTTTCCAGCTGGAAGAATATTTGTTGGTAGAAAATGGTTGTTTAAGAAGAAGTTTAATGTAGAAGGAAAAGTGGAGAAATACAAAGCTTGGTTAGCAGAAAAAGGTTATTCCAAGGTAGAGGGAATTGACTTTGGTGAGATTTTTTCTCCTATTGATAAGTTAACTTCTATTAGATTTATTTTATCTATTGCTGCTTCTTTTGATCTTGAAGTGGAACAGATGGATGTGAAGACAACATTCCTACATGGGGATCTAGAAGAATAAATCTATATGAAGCAGCCAGAAGGCTTTGTAGTGAAGGGAAAGAAAGAGATGGTTTGTAAGCTAAAGAAGTCACTATATTGTCTGAAGCAATCACCTAGGACGTGGTACTAAAAGTTTGACACATACATCCTTGGATTTGGATTTGTGAGAAGCAGGGTCGATCACTGTGTATATTCCAAGCAGGTTGGTAATCACTTCATTTATTTAGTGTTGTATGTTGATGACATGTTGTTGGTAGGAAATAACATGAATGTTATCATGGAGGTGAAATCACAACTATCCTCCAAATTTGACATGAAGGATCTCAGTGCTGCTAACTTCATTTTGGGAATGGAAATTAAAAGAGATCATGCAAACATGAAAATCTAGTTGAATCAAAGAAAATATGTTGAGAAAATATTGTAGAGGTTTAATATGCATGGAAGTAAACTGATCAAGGTCCCTATTCCTATAGGTGTAAATTTATCTACAGATCAGTGTACCAAGACATAGGAAGAACAACAGAACATGTCCCATGTTCTGTATGCCAGTGCAGTTGGCAGTTTGATGTATGCAATTGTATGTACTAGATCGGACATTGCACATGTTGTGGGAGTTTTGAGCAGGTATATGTCAAAACCAAGGAAGGAGAATTGGACAATAATAAAGAGGGTCTTCAGGTATTTGCGTGGTACTACCAATTATGGATTGTTCTACCAAGGAAGACCATGATTGGATAGAGTGGTGGACATATATGGATTTTTTGATGTAGATTGGGCTGGAGATCTGGATTGTAGAAGATCTACAAGTGGGTATGTGTTTAACCTATTTGGAGGAGAAATCAGTTGGATGAGCAAAACATAGGTTGTAGTGGCACTCTCAACTACAGAAGATGAATACATGGCAACCACTCATGCAAACAAGGAAGCAGTATGGTTACAAAGATTTTGTTCAGGTATTGGGTTGGTACAACAAGCAGTGAGATTAGATTGTGACAGTTAGAGTGCAATCTTCTTGGCAAAGAACCCAACTTATCATTTGAAGACAAAGCATATTGATGTTCAGTATCACTTTGTGAGAGACATGGTTGAGGAAAATAAGGTGTTACTGGAAAAGGTTGACACTTTGAAGAATGTTGCAAATTCATTGACAAAGTTTGTGAGCACAGAAAATTTCTCCTGGTGTAGAGTAACAATGGGCATTGCTTCCCTGGATTGTTGAATATATATAATCTTATGGACCCCTGGATTGAAATAAAACAACAAGTGGGAGAATGCTGGGTACGTGTTATATTCTTTGCATGTGTGTGTGTGGGCGCATTGGATTCGACAATGGCATATAACGATCCCTCGTAGTAGTGCTCCTTGTGTCGTGTGAATCGGGTGCTTTCCTAGTGGGGCCCCAGGGGGGGGGAAGGTATGCCCCCCCCTGGTTACATGCAATGTTCGACACCGGGCATCTCCCCGAAATTTTTTTTGGGCGTTTTTTTTCTATTTTTAACGGATTTTGATATTTTTAGCGGTTTACTAAATTAATCTTGGATTAAGGGATTAGGGTTTTGGTATCTATGGAATACCTAAAAACATTTTTTATATTGTATGGTGAATGGTGAAATTCGATATAATGAATATAAGAAAGGTTTTCTTGGTTGAGGGTTTCTGGTATAAGTCTTTGTGTACTATGTGAATGAGCCATTGATTAATTTTTGTTTTTCTTAAGAATCTATATGCATTGCTTTAATTCATAGCTTTAAAACTTACATCTAGGACCTGTGGGCCTCAAGACATGATCTCCTAGTTATCCCTAAAAGTGGGGGATAACATCTAGCTCCAACTCAGGGACATGTGCTCACCGTAGGGAACATGAGAACCTCAACATCTCTGGCATAACCTATTTACCTGCTCGATCTAAATAGAAACATCAGTAACCAATTGGGGTGGTAATGAAACCCCAACATATATAGATATATATAGAATGAATTGAAAGAATCAATAATGTAAATGTGAAAGCAAACTAACATGCAATGCAAATGGTATAATACACGAATGCAAGAATGCTTACTTACCTGCACTTACCTGTGAAGTCATTTTTCTGGTGGATAGTAACGCTTTATGTGTAAAACATTTACTGGCAGTCTCAGGGCCTCTCCGTCCATGGTGCTCAGGTTGAAAGAGTTCGTACCTGCATGACTCATGATTTTATAAGGACTTGTCCATAAGCTGTCAAACTTCTTGTGCATACCAGGTTTCTCCTTTCTTTTATCCCATAACAATACGAGATCTCCTTCAGTGAAGTTTCTTTCCTTAGCTTTGTGGTCAAAGGTGTTTTTTATCTTCTCCTGGTTTCTTTCCATTTGACCAAGGGCATTTCTTCTAGTTTCATCTAACTCTATTAGTTGGTTGATTCGTCCTTGGATTGCTTCCTCATCTGTAACATATTGTTGAGAGAAACAGAGGATGGGGATCTGGAGGTTCACAGGAAATTTTTCTTCTAGTCCATACACCAACTCAAAAGGAGTCTTTCTTGTTGAGGTCTTTGTTGTTATTTGGTCTGCCCATACTGCATACTTGATTTTTCTATCCCAATATTTCTTATTTTCCCCCACAACCTTCTTTATAATATTCATAAGGTTTTATTGCTTGATTCTACCAATTCATTCCCTTATGGATAGGAATTAGAGGAATGGGATAGGACAATACCATATTTGAAGAAAAATTCTACCAGAGCGTGTGAGCTAAAATATTTGGCATTGTTTGTAGTGATTTTGGAAGGGACGTCGAACCTAGTTATGAGCCAGTCTTCCAAAACATTCATGACTACTTCCTTGGTGCCTTTCTTTGTGGGAATGGATTCAACCTATATAGTGAAATAGTTTGTGTCTATTAGGATCCACCGATAGCCATTGCTCGAATTATCTTTAAACTCCTCAATGAAATCTAAACCCCACTGCCAAAAATGTGCTTCTATTACTATGGGTTTTAGGGGTTGTTCTCTGAGCTTTGGTTTACCAGAGAAGTACTAGCAGGGCTGGCAAGTTCAGACGTGTTGGTGAGTGTCGGAAAAGAGTGTTGGACAATAATACCCAACCCTTAGGATTTTGTGGGCAGTAGTACGGGCTACAAAGTGCCCACCACAGTATCCAAAGTGTAATTATTCCAGTAATTTCTTTGCTTCTTCTTTGTTGACACATCTAAGTATGACCTCGTCAGAATTTATCCAACCAAGGCCATCTTCAGTCAAGCAATATTTCATAGCCTTTAGTCTTAAATCCCTTCTTTTGTAGTCTACTAGGTGATCAGGACAAGACAAGTTCTTTAGATAATAAACAATATCATAATACCACCCATCATGCTCTAGTTCACTGACCACCACGTTTATTTGTTCACTCTTGTCCATTTGTATGGATTCTTGGTTGCTCTCAGTCAACATCTGGGCCGAACCTTGTCCCTTTATTATTTTTGTGGGTTTTATCTCTAAGTCATATTCTTGGATTTTGGAAAGCCACTTTCCCCTAGTACCCATGCAATCTTGTTGTGATAAGACATCCTTTACTGCTGGGTATGGGACGTAAGCCTTAATTTTATTGTAGCCGATGTAGTTTCTAAATTTTTTAATGGATTTTACCAAGGAATACGCTTGTTTCTAAGTAATGGAGTAAATCAATTCACAATATCTAAGGATTTTTCTCATAAAATCTACGGGGTGTTCATAATCATCAACTTCCTTTTGCATTAGAACACCTGTAATGGTGTCTTGGTAGGCAAATGAGAATATTATGAAATATCATGAATAATCACGAATGATCAAGATAGGGGCTTGGGATATGGCATCTTTTATATCCTCGAAAGACTTGATGGCCTTATCATTCCATTTGAAGGAAATATCCTTTTTTAGCAAAGCACTCATGGGTTTTATTCTTTCGGCAAAGTTTGGAACAAATCTTCGAATGAAATTGATCTTTTCGAAAAAGGATTGTAAGGATTTTTTGTTGATTGGGTGACAAAAATATCTTATTGACTGGACCCTCTTGGGATCAATGGATACCCCCCCCCTTTGAAGCCATGTGACCCAACAATTTTCCTTCGTCGATCCCAAAAACAAACTTCTTGGGATTCAAAGAGATACCATACTTAGTACATCGTTCAAACAATCCTGATGTGTGAAAGGTGGTCTTTCCTATCTTTTGACACAACTGTGAGGTCATCCTAGTAAATTTATATGATTTTATGTATAAGATCCCTGAAAGCAATGTCCATTTCTCTCTGAAAGGTGTTGACTAAGGTTGGTTGTCATTGATGTCAAACCTTGAAGAAATCCCCATAGCACAAAGGTTTGGGTAATGGAACCAATATTGTTTGATGTAAATACAACTCATTATTGTTTTGTCATGGTTGATAAGAAGTAAATATGGATGAACTCCAAAGTGGTCCCTTTATGGTGAAATCCCTCACGGGAAGACGCTTTGTGGAGTAAGAGAACCCATGCTTAATTGTGGAATAATGAGATGAAGGAAAGTGAATTTGTCAGGGAAAAATATCCTAGATGGATAGTGCTTGTCAGGTCATTTCCGGTGGTATGTGGAACGTCACATAATTCCTCATGGTTAGAGACTTATGGCAATGAGAAGTTGGAGACCCCGAGTTTGGGTAATGGACCCAAGTTTGTTTGATGGGTAACAGTATGCGTTATGATATATTTTTAGATAATGGTATTCTATATGGATAGTACATGTCATTCCATTTTTGGAGGTATGTAGAATGTCACATAACTCCTCATGGTTTGAGAGGCATGGCCTTACGAAGTTGGAGGACCCTCATATGTCATCTAGAAGCCCCAAAAGGTCAAAGTAGTCAAAGTGGTTTAAGAGATTTTAAAAGGTAAATAATAAAGTGAAGTGATGAGTGTATTATAATTCAAAG
>ML813077.1:130097-142442 GCA_009831015.1 Picea engelmannii
ATTTCAATAATAAATTTAATGGAGAAATTAAAAGTGGACCCAACCCTAAAATAAGGAAAGTGGGCCAAGTGACCTAGAAGATGTTTTTAAGGAAGCTACTTGGAGAGTATAAATAAGAGGAAAGGCTCTCTCATTTGAATTAAACTTGAGCAGATTGAATATCTATATGTGTCTGAGATAACAAAGGATATCTAAACCAGAATTCTAAGTGAAGGTGAAGAAAAGATGGCCGAAATGCAAGGAAGGATAAATTCTTTTGATGGTGCTTTCTAAGGTATGTTATTTACAGGTCATCTCACCATTTTCGCTATAATTTTTTTTCTATAATGATTCAGATCGTAAAATTGCTATGCAAGTGAGAAAACATATCCAAGTATATATAAAAAAATAATTCATCTTGTGGGTCATTGTATTTTGGTAGTTACACTCCGTGGAAAATAGGGTTTGTGGCCAGTCCTGAAACTAGTCAAAATCAGGTGTTTCGAGTAACAATGTCATAAATTCTTCATAACAGATCCAAATTCAGTGAAACTAAATGTGTTGGTTAGGGTATATTGTTTAGTATTCCATGTAACAGTTTCATATCAATTCATCAAATATTTTCTGTGGGACACTCTCTACAATGTCACTCTCTAGAATACGATAGAATTCGTCTCCAAACGTAAAAACATCATAACTTCTTCATAACAGATCCAAATTTAATGAGACAAAATGTGTTGGTTAGGGTTCATTATGTAGTATTCTTTGTAAAATTTTCAGATCATTTCATCAAATATTTTGTGCGGGGCACACTCTACAAGGTCTCTCTCTAGAATAAGCCAGAATTCAGCAAGGTATGCCATTTTTTCTATAACTCCTTTTCTGAGAGGTTCCAAGTAGTGAAACTTGGAGGAATTGCATAAAACACATTGACTAACATTTTTTATCAGTTTCAAGGATTTATACATTTCAAGTTCAAAGTTATGATTACTTCAAGTTAGGGTTGTTGACTAATCCAAAACTAGACATGTGAGACTAAAGAAAAATTTGATGAAAATGCTAGTCTCTTGTTCTTAAAGTTAAGGAAGGTATGTAGGAATGTGATCATATACACCAGGTCTATTAAAGAGCTACAAATCAGATTTGGATGATTAAATTGATGAGGGATTTTGATTGAGGTACATGTTGAGTACATGGTTGAGAGAAGTAGTTTATGAGTTGGCACATACATGAGGTGTATAGTTGATGATGTTAGTTCATATTGATGAGTCATAGTTGATGAGTAGTTGAAACATGATTGGTTCATACTTTGTACATGGTTGGATGCACTTGTTTATGGTATAGGTTTATTACAGGTTGGTCCATGGTTGATGCACTTGTTTATGGTACAAGTTGATTACAGTTTGGTGCATGGTTGATGCACTTGTTTATGGTATAGGTTGATTACAGGTTGAGGTATAGGTTGATCCATGGTTGATGCATGGTTCAGATTTATTGGTACATCTTTACAGTGGTATGTCTCACAGTGATAGTGTGATAGTGGTTCCATTATTCTACTTCTACTTCAGGGTGGGAAAATATAGGTGGATGTAGCCACCTTCTAGTTGTAGCCAGAGAACATTGGGGGTTGTAGCCTCCTTCTGGTTGTAGCCAAAGAATTGGGGAGTTGGAGCTTCCATTAAGTTGAAGCCTGAGAAACTAGGGGGTTGGATCCTCCTTCCAGTTGCAGCTAGAAAACAAAAGAAGTTGGTGCTTCCAATGAATATAATTCTTCAAGACATATAAGAAAAAACATTCTGTGGTTTTCTCCCGATTTGGGTTTCCACGTAAAACAATGGTGTATTGTGTATGTGTATGATTGTTCATTTTTTCATTGCTTATTTACTCTGCAATTATTGGATGATAATGCTTCATTGATATAACACTTGGATTATATGGTTAAAAAGGGATTAAATTGCTCTATTACCGATTCACCCTCCCTCTCAGTAATCCAACAAAAGGTAGCACTGAAGTTCATAATACCAAATGACATCCTTAAGTACATAAGGTTCCCCAAGGCATAGTAAATGTTGTTTTAAGATAGTCTTCTCTTTTGAGAAAGACTTGGTTGTATCTGGAAAACCCATCCAACATGGACATCATCCATGCCCCTGTAACCCTTTGAAGAAGATGTTTCATTTTTGGGAGTGGGTAGTTTTCTTTCAAAGATAACTGGTTAAGGTTGTAGAAATCGACACATAGGCGTATGTCACCGGTCTTCTTTTGGACAACTTCCAAATTTGACATCCAAGAAAAATATCTGATAGGGGATATGATACCAGCATCAACCATTTTCTAGAGTTCTTTTTGTATTTGGCTTGCTAACTTTGGATTGATATGTCTTAGTTTCTACCAGAAAGGTTTGGCTCCTTCTACCAAGGCTATGGTGTGTTCGATGACATCTCCCCTATAGGATTTCAACTCATCATAGTTCCATGCAAAAGTGTCTTTAAATTACCTGATAAGTGCTAGTATTTGCAACCTTTCTTTTTCAGTGGTGCCTTTCCCTATATTTACCATCCTTGGGTCTATCTCCGTATCGATATTGAATTCTAGGGATTCATCTGCTTGTTTGCTGGGACTTTTTCCTATGAAACATCATGTCTGTCAAAGATATTTTCCAATGGAGTAGAACCTTTGGGTAAGGTGTTGTTTTGAAGGTTTATAACCTCCAAGTTCATGGAATCAGCCAGAAAATTAATTTGTGATTCAGTGAATTCTTTGTTGTTCTCCATAAACTTGATGATTTGGTCATCGTCTTCAAAAACTCACCAATGCTCCAAGTTATCAGGAATAGAAGGCCTAAGGAGGAATTCCATTTTTCACAGGTCATGAAGTGGTCCATCACAAGGTTGCAAGGTGGAAGCAGAAATAGCCAAGGCATTTGCCACGTGGTTTTCTTCTCGAGGAATGGCTTCAATTGACACTATATTAAAGGATTTTGAAAGGGATTGGGCTAAGTCCTGGTACTTCTTCAACTTCTCATTCTTTGTAGAAAATTTCATCAATACTTGTGATACTATGAGGTCTGAATCTCCCTTTTCCCTTAGTTATGTGACATCCTTGTCAATTGCTATGTTGAGACCTAGGATCAAAGCCTCATATTCGACAATGTTTTTGGTGCAATGGTATTCTAGCCTATATGAATAGTAAAAGGCTTCACCGGAAGGGGATGTCAGGACAATTCCAACACCTGATCTAGAACTTGAGTGGGATCCATCAAACTCTAAGGTCCAAATTCCCTCATATTCTTCAATGTTGTCGATATTTGAACTCCCTCCTTGTACAAAGCAATTATTGATGTTACTGTCAATACACAAGAGTTGGTCACTCAATTCATCAAAAGTTTCAACTGGGGAGCTGATCCAGATTATTTTCGGCACGAAATGAGAGCGGAGATATAACATAGAAATATTTAGAGATATTGCAAGAGAGACAACAATATAATAGAGATATAGCGGAAATATAACAAGAGTCACAGATATATAGTAATACATGATTTCTATTAATGAAATAAATGTACAAAGAGTGTAAAAGTACAGAGTGAAAGACTTGCTAGAATGGTGGTAGCTTATCTCTGAGAAGAGATGTGACGGCTACTCGCATTCGCAAGAAGATGATTACAATGAGGTTCTGAAGGCCTTTTTTACAATAAGCATGAATTCCAAAAACCCTAGACATCCAAAAACCTAACCC
This sequence comes from Picea engelmannii, assembly GCA_009831015.1. Lineage (NCBI taxonomy): Eukaryota > Viridiplantae > Streptophyta > Pinopsida > Pinales > Pinaceae > Picea > Picea engelmannii. Next base: position 133,812 of record ML813077.1, read on the forward strand.
TAGGAGATGAAGCGCCAAAAGTCATGTGGGTCCCGTTTGGGTAAGTTGGTGCATCAACTTCCCGGGGTCGTAACTTTTGCATACAATCTCCGTTTCAGGCGTATGATAGATTGTTGGAAAGATATATCCAAGGAATACAACTTTTGGGTGAGAAACGTTGATCTAAGTTCGATTCTGCTCCCCGTTTTCTCAAAACACATCGTTTAGGGCCTCAAAATGGCCCCAGAAGTTAAAAACTACTAAAAATAGTAAATTGTCAAAATTGCTAGAAATCTATTTTGAGCTAGTTGGAGAAGGTGGGTGGCCACTGATATCCACCTGGATCAAGATCCTATGAGGGGTTATATGTGGAGGGTGAAGAATCCTCCTTCGGGGTGAGGGATGGTTTCTTTAGACTCTTGGTTTTGAAGACTTTTGTCTAAGTGATTTATGAGGTCTTTGTGGAGAATGATACCCCAATTGTTCAAGGAATATAGCAACATCACACACACACACACACACACACACACACACACACACACACACACACACATATATATAAAGGAGCACAAGGGAAAGAGTTAAAGGAAAATTCTAGATCCTTAGTAACTCCTTTTGCAAAATCACCTCTATCATTTGGTTGTGAAAGGCTCAAACCCAATTGGTGCATGATTTCCTCTGTCATAATGTTGGTTGTAGCATTTGGGTGCAAAACACAATTATAGAGGAGGGATTTATTGACCTAGAGAGTGACGTAAAAGGGTTTGACCTCACCACGCTTTCTACTTGGTGGATAAAAATGGGAAACTCTTCAAGAGGATCATGCTCAAAGGTTTGTGGCAAGGAGGATTTGATTTCCTCCTTCTTGTGTGGGACAAGGTCCTATAAAGGTTAAATTTATGTGGGAGGTTCCTGAAAAGGGACATATTATATATTGGTATGGGAAAAGCTACATTTTTTTTTTGGGGAGGTGTGAGTTCAACTTCAAGACTTTTCGGGGGCCTAGGTTTAGTAACACGCTCATCAATAGAATCCCAAAGGTTGTTATTGTGTGAGAGGTTAACATGACATGTAGTCTTCAAATTCAAGATTCCTCTCAATCTAATAAGCTAAATCTTGTGCTTCCTCTAGGGTTGAGGGTGACCAATCCTTGAGGGTAAACTGTAAAATTCCTTCCAATGAGCTCAAGTAGTGTTTGAGGGTAGCTTCCTCTGAGTTTAGGTTGGGTCAGACCTTTTTGAGGAGAACATTGAACCTATCATTGAAATCCCTAACGCCCTCTTAGGAACCCTTGGAAGTATCAAGATATTGAGAGTATAAGTTTTGTGTGTGTCCATGATTGCACCACCTTATTTTGAAGGCCCTTTCCAGTTCTTCAGGAGTTTTTATGCCTCCTTTCGGGTAAGAATCAATCCAAGTCTTGGCATCTTCGACAAGAGATCTTGAAAAAATTATCATAAAGACATCGGGGTGTTATTGACCAGTTTGATGAAAGTCGAAGTTGTCACAAAATTGGGTCCAATGTGAATTACCAGAATGTACTCCTTTTCCTGAGAAGAGTGGCAACCAAGAATTGACATCTTTGGGTAAGTCATGTAATCCATATTTAATGTTACTTAGGTTAAAACAATCGAAGGCTCCTGGGTGAGACCACTTATGGGGATCTAGCGGAGGAGTAGGGTTTGTAGGGGTGATAGTTGCCATAGTAGAGGGGTTTGAGTACCGACGCCCGCTACGGGTCATCATTAGTGGAGTTGCTAGTTGATTTGCTTGAAACTATCAAATAAAAGGAAAAACACCCTAGTAGAGTTGCCAGGTAAGCTTGTAAGATGAAAAATCTAGAGGCAAGGTTTACCAAAAGGTTGGTTTCTTGAGGAAGTTTTGACTCAGTGTTCCTCGACAATGACACAAAAATGTTATCGCACAGTTTGTAGCAAGGATAAAAGGTTAGAGATTGGACAGGTAAATTGGCGTAACTGTAACCAATCCCACCGAATGTCACCTCAATGGGATGGTTCTTTCTGTTTAGGGTGGTAAGGACTAGGGGAGATGTCCCCTCTAACCTGGGGTTTTGAGAAGGAAAAGGATTATAAGACAAGGATAAGTTTCCCCCCTCACAAGTCACCACTGAGCAGATAGTCCAACTAACAACCAATAATAAAGTATAACCAAAAAAGGGAGATGCACCTGCCCGAGACAAAGCAACAAGAAAATGATATATGCAATCTTGCTCACTTGGTTAGTACTTCATGTAAATCAATAACTATCTGATATACATATAATAAATTGGATAATAAATATTGAGGAAGTCAATGTTTATAAAATAGTAATAATATATAATGTCACTTCTTCAATAAATGCTAAAAATGTGGCATTCAATGTAACAATCAACACTTCATTCAATTAATGCCTTCAAACCACCATTCAATTTCTTATAAGAGAAACATTAGCTGCACAAACTATATTTATAGCTAGAAATGACAACAACAGTAGGTTAGTAAGGTTATTTTCTAAGCTAGGGTTAGTAATTAGGGTTTCATTCAAAGTTAGTAGAGGACACATGAGCTAAGGATCAAAAAGATAGTACGACTAAGGACTAGAAGGTGAAGCTTTGAGGTGTTTCTAGGGAAAGGCCTCAAAGTCAAAACCCTAGGGGAGAAAGGCTCACCTTGGTGTAGTGGAACTAGGCCTTTGGTGATCTCTCCTCCTTTCTTATTGCAATGGAAATGACAACTAGCTGAGAAAATAACATAAAACCAAGACAAGAGGGTTTGGAAGGCAACGTGTTGCTACAAAAAGGTTTCACCAGCAAACCCTAGAAAATCGGCCCATCAAAGTAGAAGAACTAGGCTATGATGCATCTTCTTCTTCTTAGATTGAAAGTAAAAATGACTAGAAGATAAAGAGAAAAGAAGAGTGTAGCTATGACTAGGCTCTTTCCCTCTTCAAACAATGGATAAAAAACAATCTCTTAATGGGGACATGAGACAAGAACCTACTATGTGTGCTTGTCACCTAGGGTTTCTTCAACAAATTTATAACCATAAATGCAAGAAATAACAATACAACCATTCAATTAAGAATTTTTGTAGAAATTTACTTACATTTCACCAAGAAAATCATAGCAAACCCTAGTTGTAACACCTTCCATCAAGAAATATGCCAAAAAATCCAAATAGAGATCCAAAATGCCTTCCTTCAAGAAGTGTTCCTCACAATTTCAGCCAAATAACCCAAGTCTAGCGCAAATTTCATACCTCACTAATGAGTGAGTGAGAGATGATGAAAAAAGGAAGGTGAAAACCCTCCATTTATACAGTACCATGACCTAATTTTACAATCTAGGTCATGAAAAAGGTCGAGAAGGACAAAATACTAAAATCATACTGTTTTACATTAAATGTTCAAAATTAAAACCTAATCAAGCTAAAGAGAGATGTCATGCCCCTTTTAGGGAAACATTATCCCCTTCTAGGGAAAATGGGGCATCCTAGAGAAAAACGTTAGCCCTCCTTGAGCTTCTCCAAACTGCCACACATGGAAACACTTCCAAATCTACCTCCCAAGATGTCTGTAAGGCTGGAGGACATCATGATCATCATGGGTGACATCCTAGGCCTTCCAAGGCCAACATTCCACTGAAAAAGGGCCAATCGCCCTAGGTCAAGCTCTGCCAAGGTGCCTCTGGTGGAACGTCCTCCTCTACTTCGGTGCAACGCCCCTGATCCATCTCTATCCTATATCTTCCCCTTGATGGGGCCTCAACATCCACTTGATGGGATCTTCATCCCCATGGAGTTCTGATCTGATCATCTCCCCATGTGTACCGATCCAAATGGTACTTGTCCGTCGGGCATGATCCTACACATCAACATCTATGCCCTCCATGGGATCATCAATCACAGGGATCATAGCAATGTCAATCACATCTCATAATCAATATTATTAAACATGTGCATAAAATCCCTAATACATCAGTCAAAATCTCAAAGACATTACACAAGCCTGCAATACAAATTTGGAGAAAATGACAGGGCATCCTATTGGGCTAGTTTCCACTAGAAGAGGAAAGTTTCTAGAAGAGACCTTATCCAAGCCATTCAAATAGGTGATGTGGTCAAGGGATGTCCAAGCAAGTGGGTGCAGTGAGGGCATAGGGTGAAAATATTTACCCGTGGGTGCCTTTGTAGAAGGCAAGCTGCACCTGTCCTGAATGAAAATTTTTCCAAGCCCATTCATGCCTTTTATTGTTTTATTTTTATATTTATTTTTTCTTGAAGAGGCTAATCAGGGGACACTGTCCTGATGGGGTGACTAGTGGTGATAGCATTACCCACAAGTACTTTCACAGAAATGAGAAGGTTGGCTCGTGATGAGACCCCCTTTCCCTTGGCCATGCAACCAAGATTCACTACCCTAACATGGTAACCAACTGGTGGTAATGTTATACTTCTATGTACCCGTGGACCTAATAGGGTGGCTCGTGATGAGACCCCATATCCTCTGATCAGGTATTGTTTTATCATTTTTATGGGTTCATCTTGTTTCTTGCTAAGAATCCTTTTATTGCTTTCTCAGGGATCCTTGAGAAAATCATCTCGAGGTTTTATTCTTAGGATTTTATCTTTTTCCAGCTTGCTTTTACCTTCTGGGAATTTATCCCCTTCTTCCCACGAGGTAAGGTGAAATCTTGAAAATAGGTCAAACTAGTCCTCGAACAAGTGGAATGGGATAGGTGGGCAGGAAGCAAGATGAAAAAGTGGTGTTGTGAAGGGAGTGGACGATGGATTTTTAGAAATCCCTGCAATGGCAAACCAAAACCTAAGGACATAAGCTTAATAAGGCATCTTGTCAATCCCCACAGACATGGTCAAGTGGTAAAGTGTAATATCCAATCATTTGTTAGAAACAAAAGGAATCAAATGCACACATTCAAGGTCTTTTATGATCAAAGTGACACATATGATGATACCCGAACTAACTACCTCATGGAGAAAGAACGATCTCTGGCACAAGACCAAGTTGATGGTGATGGATGTTACTGCTGCTGATAAGATAAAGGTGTTGGAAGAAAGAAAAGGTGGGCCCTCCAGGGCCATGCTAAAGTCAATCCTTCTCTTGATACTCCATGTCTAGGACCTGTGGGCCTCGAAACAAGATATCCTAGTTATCCCTAAAAGTGGGGGATAACACCACCCTCAAGTGTTGTTCATTCTCTTCCTTCAACTTAGAATATATAAGAATGTCATCTAAAAATACAATGACAAACTTATCTAAGTATTATTTGAAAATACTATTCATTAAACACATGAAGACAATTGGTGCATTTGATAATCCAAAGGGTTCCACTGTGAACTCATAATGACCATACCTTGTTATGAAAGCAGTCTTGTTGATGTCTTCTTCTTTAATTATTACTCCTTGGAAAATGATACTTATCAAAGAGGTCATCGATCCTTGGCAAATGATACTTATTCTTCATAGTTAGCTTGTTCAACTGCCTAAAGTCAATGCAAAGTCTCAATGTTCCATCATTTTTGGAACTAAAATAAAACTAGGGCACCCCAAGGTGACACACTTGGGTGTTTATACCCCTTCTTCAGAAGCTCTTCAAGTTGCATTTGCAACTCCTTCAATTTTGGTGTACTCATCCTATATCGAGTCTTGGATACTGGAGCTGCTCCAGGAATCAAATTTATGGAGAAATCAATGTCTCTTTTAGGGGGTAATGTTGGTATTTCCTTAAACACATCTTCAAATTCTTGTATGACTCCATAATATTCAATATTTGACACCTTATTTTTAGATGTCTCTTCCATATGTGTTGCAAATTTTTGACACCCTTTTCTGTAACATTTCTTCAACTGCAATGCTGAAATTTTTATCATGGTTACTTCCCTGGGAATTCCTTGCACTGTCCTTAGGTTCCCTTCCTCATCCAAACGAGTGAATTGCTTGTTATGGAATTCTAGGATAGCATGATGTTGTTCCAACCAATCCATCCCAATTAGACAATCATAGGAACGTAAAGGAAAGATGTTAAAATCTTCCCTGGTGTTCAGTCCATTCATGTCCATAATATATGACTTAACCATCTCATTAACTTTTCTTTTGGCTCTGCTAGCTAGTTGCACCAACCAAGATTTTCCATGCTTGATTCTTGGAAAATGAAAATTTCTCACCATCTTAGGATCTATATAACTATGACTAGCTCCTGAATCAATTAAAATAGCAATGGTTTGGTTGTTTATCATACCTTCCACTTCAATCATATGTGGTTGATACTCTGCTTTCTTGTTTTCCAGGGTTGTATAGATCCTTGGTATACTTCTTCACATGTATTCCACTATTTTATCTTGTTGTATATTGTGAACAATCCTCACTTTTTCACCTCTGTGAGGGAAATCTCTAAACATATGACATTCTTTACAACCCCAACATTGAATAGGTGGTTTCCTTGGCCTTTGAACTCCTATCCCCATCATTTGGGGTTCTCTGGAAGTTGGTTGTCCCTGAGGATTATTTTTGAAGAATGGTGGCTTAGTTCCCTTCTTCCTCTGATCCATATTGAATTTCTTCTTGTCTTCCCAAGATTTTTGGAAATTTGGCCTTGATTTTTGATGATCATATAGGCATTTAGCTCACCTTATAGTCTCCTCCAATGTTTTGGGATCATCATATTGTATTTTTTCACTGATGAATGATGGGAATCTAGTCAAATATCTCTAAATATTTATTGTCTCATCCTTGATGAAAGAGACATACTTTAGCAGTTCTAAAAACCTTGTTTCATATTCATCTATGGTCATACTCCCAAGTTTGAGTTCAAATAACTCTTTCATTTTCTTGTCATAGTATCCCTTAGTCAAGTTTTAATTTCCAAAATACTTCTTGAATTCTCTCCAAGTAACATTTTTCTCTTTAATGTGTTGCACCTGCACAAGTCTATCCCACCACATGGATACCTTTTGCTTGAGTTAATACATGGAAATTCTTCCTTCTGCATGAGAAGAATAATTATGCAATTGAAAATAATTTCTCATGCCTAGCAACCATGTCTCTACATCTTCATCCTTATTTTTATCACCATCAAATGTAGGAGGTTTGATTTTGTTCATTTCTCCTCATAGCTCATCCACCCTAGGCCTATTATGCTTCCTCAAATGGGATGGACTTGATCTTCTGTATTCTATATTATTGGAATGCGTCGGGGAGTGATGGGGATGTCTGCTAACACTTCTTGTTCTTCTTTTCTCATCAGGATACCTGTGACTTACTTATTTTCTTGAGACACTCTCCTTATCCATTTTATTTTATATTATGTTCAAGCTCTGCATTAACTTCATGTTGAAGTCCTCCTTCTTCTCCTTTTCTTTCATAATCCTTGCATTATCAACTTTATGGATTTGGAAATCCTTTTGCAAATTTTTAATGGTCTCTACCATATTCATGTTTTCATCCCTTCCTTCTTTATGTCGATTGGATTTTGTTCCTTCAAGGCCTATATGAACATCCATCCCTCTGATTTCATCTTCTCGACTGTAATTCCCCAATGCATACTCCATTCCTCTACACTATGTATTGATCCATATCTAATCTATTTTTTGTTAACTTTGCAAAATGTGCAACCAACAAAACTTTATCAAGTTAACTGAGTCAACAATTTCATGAAAATATGAACCATTCAGGTTCAATAATATCTAAAAAAAAATTCTTCTAATTTTCTGAAAAAATGATTTCCTAGATCAATTTTATGCGTGAATAATTATACTCTACCATCCAAGACCTTTCTAATTCCTTCTTCCATGCTCAATTCTCAGTCTTGGGCATAAAGTTATGGTTATTTGGAAATTGTCCATCAATTTTTTCTTGTTCCCTCTTCAACTTGGTGCAATTCTGTGTTGTAATTATGCATTTTTGCACCTACTCCATTGGATTTTTAGTATAATCTCAATTGGGTTTCTTCATTTACATATTTTAGACAGTTTTTCTAAGTTTCACCGTTTTCTAGGTTCTAGGATGCTAGTTATAGCATGCTAAAGTTCTAGGCCAATTCGTATTTTTGGTCTTGAATGCTGCAAGTACCTTCTTTTCCATCTTAAACATTTTTAACATGTCCATAATTTTAATTCAACTCTAGAACTATCTTCTATGATTCAATATATTTCCATAGACTTCTCCTGTGCCTCAATTTGATTCCAGCAAAGAAAGCTATGTCCCTTTGAAGTTAGTTGGTTCTTAAATTTTACCCTCCAATGTTTGTCCTATAACTTCGTCATAAAAGTTTCGTTTGACGAAAAATTTACACCATTAGAAATATCTCTTCGGGATATTTTATTTGAGATGCAGAGACAAAGTGTACCTTTGTACAATTTGTTCTTGGGGTTTTTGAGTAACTAAAAACGTTGTTTAGGGCTACAAAAACATGCTACAAAAATATGACCTTCGAACAATATAAAATGTCGCAGAAATTCATTGGTTTTTTGTTGTTGTACACCATCCAAACGCCTTTGCATGCATAAATTTGAATATGTACACTCATATTTAGCATGCACAGAAACATCATAATGTAGCGCATGCTCTATGCACCTATAACCAATTTGGATCACTTCTTTGTTGCGCCAATAACTGGTGCACACTACTTTTGTGTCG
>ML813077.1:157971-176615 GCA_009831015.1 Picea engelmannii
TTTCAAGTTTACCCTCATTAAGAAATTTTTATTGTGCCCTAATTAGAAAACCACATAAATAACTAAAGGCATAGTCTCTGGCATCATCTATTCTACAAGCCCAACTAGCATAAAAGTTTGAACATAAAACATCATAGCATGTCCTTAAATTCATCAAGTTTGGTTCTATAAGTTGTCCATCCTTCTTCAGAAAATCCTTTCTATATTGACCCAACTTCAACTAAATCTCCTTGATGCATGAGCCAAATAGTCTTCAATGTTTTCAAGGGAGACATGATTAAGAGAGATCAACTCTTTCTCAATTAGGTTACCTTTTGTTTCGTTGTTCTTATAAAACGTATTCTTTAACTTCTACTGTAATTGATTTGGATAGTTAATCCTACTAATATGAAAGTAGATATCCCTAGATATGTAGGTTGTCATGATTCCTATACACTTGTCCTTTGATGTGGCACGTGCCCGCAAGCACGCCCGCTCATAGGATATTCTCTTCTGTACTGGCTCAAAGAAATCTAAGGCTCTTCTATTTACCTATCAGGAAATTTGCACCCATAGAACTCTTCGCACGATCCCCTCTCTTTACTTATCGGGGAATCGGACTTCATGGTTTCATGAAGTCAGTGGTCGAGTGCTGGTGTTTCGAATCCCCGAGACCCGATGCAAGTCAACGCTGGCCCTTCCTTTACCATGTCGGGACTTATCCTATCACGATTTCAGCACTTGCAATATCGAACACCTTGTCTCTCCAACTACCGAACCCCGATACGCTGAACCTCTGATGCACTCGTGGGTTGACTTTTCAATGCCCGTCACCTCTGTCAGGATTTTGGAGTTCGCGGTATCGCGAATCCTAATACAATTGTTTTAGTACTTTTCATTGCGAATTCCCAATGAGACGTGCCACCCGTCCACCTACCAACTCTACGGTGGTCCCACACTATTCTTGTAACTGTCGGGATATCGCGTATCGCAATATCGCGATTCCTGTTGTGATGTTTACGGAGTTCAACCTACAAAACCCCGATATACGAAACCACGTGTGAATCCGACGGCCCTTGTGGCTCGGATCAATGGCTCTGCCCCTCCTGAGCTTTAAACCTCTTGATAATACCTACAGTATCTCCCCTGCACCTTCTCGAAATCTAACAGCTCACGGGATGTCGTGAATCCTCCTCAAGGAACTCCGACCGTCTGTTACTCCTAGTGAAATCTACGAAACGACTAAGTGTTCCTCCGTGAAATTCGTTCACCTGCGTGCAGACCTGCGATGCCTTTTTTGAACACTCCATGGCACAAACCCCTTGTGATTCCACTTGATAATTACTTGAAGGTCCTATACCCCCTGAGCTTCCAAAAGATCCCTGCACGCATTTCTTGCGGCAGACTTTCAAACACTTCAAGTGCTTGAACTCTTTCAACTCTGCACACACTTGCAGTAACTGTCCTTCAACTCTTCACTCAGGTTCGCAACCCTGCAACTTTTCCTAGACTGTGCACTCCTTGCACGGCTCATGTGCTTGTCTACACTTTTAGAGAATGAGAACAAAAGAAACCCTATATGAACCCTCGGTCAACGCACTCCTTGCGGATAATTCGACTACCCTCCTTGCAGGAATCCTTGCTCAGATAGAGAAATAATTCAAACTAATTCCTTATCCCTTTTAGATTCCAATATTAACATGAAATCACATACATAGCATATAAGAAAATGTATAGCAGGAAGCAAACATTCATGAGCACATCATTAAGCATCAATACACAGAGAACAACACAAACCATGAATTTGAATCAAAGCTTTCTATTAATCCAAATGTCTGTACATGGGTGTTTTTACATAGCTCTCTACTTCTCTCCTGTGTTTTTCATACACAAATTTTCATACTCTTCCATAATGTTACAAATGCACAAAAAGGGTGTCTATATCCGGTTTCCCTCTTGTGCTCTCAAGCAGTCAAATCTACACATTTAATTCTACCTACTTACATTAACTACTTTAAATGCCTTCTACCTACTAAGGACGAGAGAAATCCGCTCAAGGTCCATTTACATTTACAAGTGCACCTTCATTTAATTATCACATTTAATGTTGGCACATCATCTTCAAGGCAAATTCAAAAATTTGTGCTGTCTTGTCCAGCTGTCTTACGCTTTCGCGTTGGCTCGCTTGATGTGGGAGATGCTCCTGCATCATACTCCCTCGCTTGAAAACTTTCATGGGATCCTTTCCATGAGATATTGCACAGTCTGTCCATGCTTCTGTATCTCCACTTCAGTCTCCCAGCTGGTTTCTTCAACTGGATGGTTCTCCCACTTGACCAGATACTCAAACTATTCCTTCCGTCTAGTCCTCTTACTTACTCTCCTATCCAGTATGCACTCCATCTGTGGCTTCTCTGCAAATGGCATCTGTTTCATCCAGTGGATCACTGGCTGCTCACCTCTAGTCTCCTTATATGGGTACAAATCTGAGATATTGAATATCGGAGAAATCTCGATCCCATCGGGTAATTCAATCTCATAAGCATTCGCCCCAAATTTTCTCAAGACCTTACACGGTCCGATTTTCTTCATCTTCAACTTATTGTACATTCCTCTCAGGAAAATTTCCTTCCTCAAATGTGCCAGAACCCGATCACCAACCTCAAACTGAAGTTTTCTCTTCCACTGATCGGCTCTGTGCTTATACTCTTGACTTGATTTCAGCAGTTTTCCCCTCACCTGGCTGTGAAGTTCAGAAATTCTGAATCCCTCAGTTCAGAAATTCCCCTCGGCTACATACCATAGACAACCTAGAATGAAATTTTCCCTGTGCTCCTGTTAACTGAGTCATTATACGTGAATTCTACCTGTGGTAATATATTGTTCCACTGGCTATGGTGCTCTGGCACCAAGCTTCTCAGCAAGTCTCCCAGACTTCTGTTGACCACTTTCGTCTATCCATCCATCTGAGGATGATAAGTTGAACTAAATGCCAAGTTAGTTCCTATCTTCTTCCATAAGGTCCTCCAAAAATGCCCTATGAACTTCGTATCTCGATCCGAAACTATGGTTCTCGACAACCCATGAAGTCGAATGACCTCTTTGAAAAACAGATTGGCAATGTGAGTTGCATCACTAGTTTTTTGACATGGAATGAAGTGTGCCATTTTGGAAAATCTATCCACCACCACAAAGATTGAATCAACACCTATTTGTGTTCTTGGCAACCCCCATACAAAATCCATGCTAATCGCATCCCACGGCCTCTCTGGTATGGGAAATGGTTGATAGAATCCCACATTTTTCTTCCTCCCCTTTGAATGCTGGCAAATTCTACATCTGTCCACAAACCTCTTGACCTCTGATCACATTCCTGGCCAAAAGTATGACTCACTCAGCTTTGTGAATGTCTTTTCGTGACCAAAGTGCCCTGCCAATCCTCCACCGTGTTTCTCCTTCAGCAGATTCTCCCTCATGGAGCATTTCAGAATACACAGTTGATTGCCCTTAAACAACAATCCTTCCTGGATCATGTATTTGGCCCATTGGCTTCTTTCCCTGAGAATTTGATTCTCATCTGCTTCATACACCTCCTTAAAATATGGATCATCAACATACATGTCCCTGAGATCATCAAAACCCAACGTTTTGACTCGGAACTCCTGCAACAGCAAACACTTCCTACTCAAAGCATCAACAACTTTGTTAGCAATACCAGAAATATGTTTAATCACAAAAGTGAAATTTTGCATATACTCAACCCATTTAACATGTTTCTGATTCAACTTCTCCTGTCGAGTCACAAACTGCAGTGCATGATTGTCACTGTACAAGAGAAATTCCTTCGGGATTAAGTAATGCCTCCATTTCTTTAATGCCTATATGATAGCATAAAACTCATTATCATACGTGGAGTACTTCAATTTCGCCTCATTCAACTTCTCTCTTAAATATGCTATTGGCCTGTCTTCTTGACTTAAGACTACCCTGATTGCAAATCCGCTTGCATTGCATTTCCCCTGAAATGTCTTTTGGAAATCCGGCAACACCAAAATCGGTTGTTCCGTAATCTTCCTCTTCAACAGATTGAAACTTTTCTCTGCCTCTTTAGTCCAGTGAAAATATTTATGTCTTTTCTTCATTGTATCCATCATCACTGTGCTAATTCCAATGAAATTCCTGATGAACTTTTGGTAGAAACTAGCCAATCCGTGAAAACTTCTCACCTCAAAAATATTCTTCGGTGATGGCCAATTCTTGATTACCTCCACCTTATCTGGATCCATCCTCAACTCATTCTCTGAAATAACAAACACCAAGTAAATGATCTCTGTCTTCATGAATGAGGACTTCTTCATGTTTATCAACAACTTCTCTTGCTGTAATCTCTTCATCACAATGGCAAAATGCTTTAGATGTTCAGCCTCCATTTTACTAAAAATTAGTATATCATCCAGATATACGATAACAAATTTTTCGATGAACTCCTTCAGGACTTCATTCATCAACCTCATGAAGGTACTTGGCACATTTGTTAAGACAAATAGAATAACAAGCCATTCATACAACCCTTCATTTGTTTTGAATGTTGTCTTCCACTCATCACCCTCTCTCATGCGAATCTGGTGATATCTGCTTTTCAAATCAATCTTTGAAAAATACTTTTCTCCACTCAAACAATCCATCAGATCATCCATCCTTGGCAATGGAAATCTATACCTGATGGTTATCTTATTAATGGCTCTTGAATCAGTGCACATCCTCCAGCCTCCATCTTTCTTTGGACTGAGTACTATTGGAACAACACATGGACTCAAGATTTCCCTGACCAAACCTTTGTCCAATAACTCATGGACTTGTCTTTTAACCTCTTCATTCTCTTGCGGCATCAATCTGTACGCAGCTTTGTTTGGAAAACTATCTCCTGGTATGAGATCAATATGATGGCTGACACTTCTGATCGGTGGCAATGAACGAGGTAATTCGTCCATTACTATGTCAACGAACTCTTCCAGCAGTTCCTAAACTTCTTCTGGTAAATCATCCACTCTTGTGCTAGTTAGAACAATTTTTGGTTTTCTGACCACAATGAACTGTGGATCCTCCTTCTTCTTCACCTATGTAAGAAGTTCCTTCCCACTCATGAGAAGTACTGTGTTTCTTACCTCCGGCTTCACCTCCTTATCCTTTATCGGAAGCAACATGTGTGTCCTCCCACTCTTCTCCAGGGTGTATGTGTTCATTCGCCCATCATGAATCACATTCCTATCATATTTCCATGGTCTACCCAGCAATATATGACAAACATCCATAGGAATGACATCACATAATATTTTATCATTATATCCTCCTATCTTGAATTCAACTAAACATTGTTTTGTGATAGTTACCTGGTGTCCTTTCTGTAGCCACGAAACTCTGTATGGGTTTGGATGATCAGTCGTCTCCAGCTCCAACTTCTCTACCATCTCCGTAGAAATGAGATTATCCATGCTACCACTGTCTACAATGACCTTGCACACCCTGTCCTTGGTCTTTCAAGAAGTCCTAAAAAGTCTGGTCCTTTGGAATGAACTTTCCACCTCCTTCTCAGGTGTCAAAAGGACTTTTCACATCATCAACGATCTTCCGCCTTCAACATCCTCTACCTCAACATTTTCCCCCTGTGATTTGGAAATGTGAGTCTCTCCACCCTATTTATTTTTATCAATACACTCATAAGAATTGTGCCCATTCTTTCCACATGTGAAGCATGTAATTACTCCACCTCTTCCTCTTCCTCTACCCCTAGTACGAGGAAAAGTGTTGTTGTCAGCATAATCTCATCTCTGCTCATTATGCTACCCTCTCTGTTCAACATATGGCCCTCTCTGTGAGGTCCCACCTCTCTCTGTGCGAGTCTGAGGTTTCTTCCATTCCTCCTTGGGCTTCTGGAATTTATCCTGGGCAACTGATTTGCCTCTAGGCTGACTTCTTCCTCGGCCCCTCTGACTCTGCTTTCGACTCATCTTCTCTTCTACTTTAAAAGCCATCTGATAAGCATCTTCCACGGTTCGTATGGTTACCATGCTCATCTCATCCTGGATATCATATCTCAGGCCATTCATATATCTGGAAAATTTTTCCTCATCGCTCTCTCGATGACCTTCCCTGATGTTCAGTTTATAGAATTCCTCAGTGTATTCTTTTACTGTCATCGGCTTCTGTCTCAGGTTCTGAATCCTCCTGAATAGAGTAATTTGATAGTCTCTGGGGATGAATTTCACCTTCATCTTCGTGATCATCCTATCCTAACTCTTGATCTTCTGCTTGCCCTTGCAACATCTAATAGCTTATAGCTCATCCCACCACAATGTTGCATGTCCCTTCAAGCGTGTGACATCATGCTTGACTTTCTTATCCTCTTTGACATCTTCATAGTCGAAGTATGTGTCTAGAGCTCTAATCCAATCTAGAAGCTCCTCTGCATCCAAATTCCCTTCGTAAACTGGAATGTCCATTTTCGCTCTTGCACCCATCTTGGCAATAGCTTTGATCAAATGCTCGTTTGATGCATCTTCGGCTACAACTTCTTCTTCGCGTTTAGCCTAAGCTTCGCTTTCAAAAACACTCAGATCCCCTACACTGGTTGTGCATCTTTGCGTTTTCTCCATGTCTTCAAGTCTGGCTCGGAGATCACGCATCTGTCTCTCCATGGTTGGATCTGTCACTTGCCTGCCTCTTCTTCGCAGCATTTCCCTATCCTTTGGATCGGGTGATTGCACGTCCCTTCTCTTGGGTGGCATGGTGAATTCTCTCCCTTCTCTGCTACAAAAAGCAAAGAATATTTCTGTGCTCTGATACCACTTGACGTGGCACACACCCGCAAGCACGCCCGCTCATAGGATATTCTCTTCTGTACTGGCCCGAAGAACTCTAAGTCTCCTCTATTTCCCTATCGGGAAATTTTCACCCATAGAACTCTTCATGCAATCCCCTCTCTTTACTTATCGGGGAATTGGATTTCATGGTCTCTCAAGGTCAGTGGTCGAGCGCTGGTGTTTCGAATCCCCGAGACCCGATACAAGTCAACGCTGACCCTTTCTTTACCCTGTCGGCACTTCTCCTATCGCGATTTTGACACTCATGATATCAAACTCCTTGTCTCTCCGACTCCCGAACCCCGATATGGCGAACCTCCAATGCGCTCGCAGGTTGACTTTTCAATGCTTGTCACCTCCGTCGAGATTTCAAAGTTGCGGTATCGCGAATCCTAATACAATTTTTTTGGGACTTTTCGCTATGAATTCCCGATGAGACGTGCCACCTATCAACCTACCAACTCTGTGGTGGTGCCACACTATTCTTGTAACCATCGATATATCACAATTCCCGTTGCGATGTTTACGAAGTTCAACCTACGAAACCTCGATATATGAAACCACGTGTGAATCTGACGACCCTTGTGGCTTGGATCAATGGCTCTGTCCCTCTTGAGATTTAAACCTCTTGAGAATACCTGCAGTATCTCCCCTGCACCTTCTCGAGATCTAACGGCTCACGGGATGTCGTGAATCCTCCTCAGGGAACTCCGACCGTCCATTCCTCCTAGTGAAATCTACGAAACGACTAAGTGTTCCTCTGCGAAATTCATTCACCTGCGTGCAGACCTGCGATGCCTATTTTGAACACTCCGCGGCACAAACCCCTTGTGCTTCCACTTGATAATTACTTGAAGGTCCTATACCCCTTGAGCTTCCAAAAGATCCCTGCACGCATTTCTTGCGATAGACTTTCAAACACTTCAAGTGCTTGAACTCTTTCAACTCTGCACACACCTGCAGTAGCAGTCCTTCAAATCTTCACTCAAGTTCGCAACCCTGAAACTTCACCTAGCCCGCGCTCTCCTTGCACGGCTCCTGTGCTTGTCTATACTTTGAGAGAATGAGAACAAAATCAACCCTATCTGAACCCTTGGTCAACGCACTCCTTGCAGACAATTCGACTGCCCTCCTTGCAGGAATCCTTGCTCAGATAGAGAAACAATTCAAACTCATTCCTTCTCCCTTTCAGATTCCAATCTTAACATGAAATCACATACACAACATATAAGCAAATGTATAGTAGGAAGAAAACATTCATGAGCACATCATTAAGCATCAATACACAGAGAACAACACAAACCATGAATTTGAATCAAAGCTTTCTATTAATCCAAATGTTTGTACATGGGTGTTTTTACATAGCTCTCTACTTCTCTCCTGTGTTTTTCATACACAAATGTTCATACTCTTCCATAATGTTACAAATGCACAATGAGGGTGTCTATATCCAGTTTCCCTCTTGCGCTCTCAAGCAATCAAATCTACACATTTAATTCTACCTACTTACATTAACTACTTTAAATGCCTTCTACCTACTAAGGACGAGAGAAATCTGCTCAAGGTCCGTTTACATTTACAAGTGCGCCTTCATTTTATTATCACATTTAAGGTTGGCGCATCATATTCAAGGAAAATTCAAAAAATTGTGCTAGCTTGTCTAGTTGTCTTCCACTTCCACGCTAGCTCGCTTGATGTGGGAGATGCTCCTGCATCATCCTTCTTCCCATTACTGATTAATTTCTTGTGTTCATATTTAGGGTCCAGAACCATAGAATTTGTGAGCTACTAAAGAGGTTTAGTGTTAACAAAGTTTCCATATCTTGTACATGCATTCCATAGTTGTGGCCATTTAAAACCATTGGCTCTTTCTTATAACTCATAATCACTCACCAAACCTTAATTCAATATGCAAGTTTAAAATTGATTCAATCTACCTCAGATATGTGAGCCTATATGGAAATAACATATGTGATAGACCAATCCATAGGATCATCTACATGTATACCCAAAAGTGTAACTATCTCCCTTAAAATGAGGAAGGTTTATTCCAATTTGATCACCTTAGGCACACTCAAGATCTAGGTTTTAAGTCTTGACATAAGCACTAGTCAACCTAGTCAACACCACATCTAGTTGGTTACACCAATTAGTTGACTACTTAGTGGACCTACTAGTCGACTTTGATTGTCACCAAAATGACATCGTTTGATTCTAGAAACTCAAGAGTTGGGTAGTTCCTTTTGTTTTAACAAATTCCACCTCAAATATTGTTTTTATCTTCCTTTGACCTAAAGATAAAATTTTGAGGGATATACCCTACCACATTCTTCCAATTTCTTTGCATCCATAGTTTTAAGTCCTTCTCTTTGATTTTTTATCACAAAAAAATCCATATTAGGGAATCTATGCATAAATACTCATTCTTTATGAAACACCATATGCCACTAGTTGAGATAATACGACTAGCCATGATTAAATATCAAATGCTTTCAAAAACATTAATTCAATTCAAATTTAAAAGGAAATTTGTGAGTCAGAATTATTTTATATCTCATCCTTTACATATGGAATTGTATTATCCTTTACATATGGAATTGCATTAACTAGTTGAAATGAGTCATCCTTTTACCTTAACAAATAATGTCAGTATCATTTTGACATGTTTCCCATCATTTGGAGGAAAAATCAATTTTTTCTTTATGGGTATCAATTTGTAACAATTATGAACACATTGAAGAAAGAAAGAACAATATCAGACATCTTTGTGCCATCTATTTGAAGCTATTGTTGCAAATCCTTCTTCTCTTGGTTGTTGGATTTTGTGGTGCTATCTAATGGCCTAATACAAAGTCAAACAATATGTACACAAAACAACCCTCTTGCAATAATTTCAATTGGGTTTCAACTTTTGGTAATTCTAATCAATTTGGTGGATTTTAGGTTTTTGAAAAATATGGATGAATTTGGAGGTACCAAAACTTGAAATTAGGGTCAAAATGGAACCATGAATAAAATCATTATTGTCACCAAAATTCATTGCATCAGAAACAAGGTTCTTTTACCACTGGTTTCACCCCACATGTGTAGCATGAATTCAAGAAGAGTAAGGATTGTTTCCTTAGATCATGATGTAATATAAACCCACGAAACTTCTATAAGGTCTTTTTCTACCTTTGTTTTACTCAAATATAACAATCATTTTCTCTAGTCATCTATATTACAATTGCCTTCTTCAACATTTGGTGTATCAAGGGAACCTAATTCTTCTACATATAAGAGAAATCCTTTTCACCATATAACCTACTAACTAGCACGATGAAATCCCTCATGGGTTCTCTTAAATTAGAGGTGGGCTACAAATTAGATGGGAAATTAAAAATTATTTCTTCTATCTTCTTAGATAATTTTGGCCCAACACCTACCCAAAATACTGAGTGAAGAAATACTCTGTGTTTTCTCAAAGGTTTGGCTCCAACCCTAGATGAAAAATTCTTACATGTCAAGTTATATTTTCAATGTTTATCTTTAGCTATATTATAATATGAATATCGTTGGCCTAACGTTTCCTTCTCCCTTGATTGAGTGTAGGTACAACCAAATATGTATCTATCAGACCTATCATCTAGCTCAAGTGATGAAATTTTGAGAGGGACAAGAGAAAACATAGCCAACACATGTTACAAGGCGAAATCAACTAGAGGTGAAAAGGTCAGAAGAAAGTTTGGTAGGCACATGAAATTCTTTCTTGCTGAAGGAGGATCATTCTCTTACGACGATGAGAGCATAGGTGACATCGAGGTTCCCTTGAGGTACAAACACATACTGAAACAGTGGGTACCCAAGGAACTCCCCGAGTTGGACACCGACTTCTATGTTAATGAGAGAATGTATTGCATTGCTCCGTCATCCATCCATGGCCTTGGTTTATTCTCCATGGACAACATAAAGGTAAAATATGGCGGATTAGTTGAATTGTTTGAGTATGTTGGACCATGTTACACTTATGGAGTATGGTTGAGGCTAGTCCAATATATGCCTAGTATTCAGAGATACGCACTCGCTGCAAATTATATACAGCTGAAAGAGAATAATAGGCATAAAGGAGTGACTATGTATATTGATGGAAGGTCAAAGGCATCGGGGAATATTGCAGGTCTTATAAACAGTACAAGGCCTGGGATGACAAGAAAGGAACCCAATTGCATTTTTCAGGAGCGTGAAGGTAATAGGATATTTGTATGTGCGGTGAAAACAATAACGCCAGGTGAAGATTTGTTGGTCGATTACAATATGAATCAAGTCAACCCAGAAACGTCTTCTTTTGCTACGGTACAAAACCCATTATACCCAAACTTAAAAAGAGATTACTTAATTTGTGAATCTTTCATTTGTGACAAAATTTTATTTTATTTCTGAAATATTTTAATTTTAGGCATATTTTACGTTCCTCTTCACTTATCCCTCTAACATCAAGTGTTCTTGTACCTTCACACAAGCATAGAACGACCTAAAAATTTTCAGTCAACATTTACAATCTTGGGTTACCTCATTCCATCCCTCTCTTATCTTACCTACAACTGCCCAACCATAATATCACCAATTCATGGATATAATGAAGCATGTGCCTCTTATGTTAACTTTGAACAACTACAATTTCATCTACAATACATTTTAGAGGGCGCATTATAAATCATTTGAAAGGTTTTTATGTTATATAAAATGGGGTGTTAGAATATGTTTTCCTAGTTTGGGAGATATAATCACTAGAAGCAACAAAATTCTATAACACGATGATGCTACCTCTCTCTTGAGTTTCAACATGTATTTTCTTTCTCTATGGGCCATCTTCCATATTTGACCTTCATGAAGTTATCCCATATTGCTTGGGATTTGTATTGCACACTTGAATCTATTATGCACATCCTTTCTAATGGTTTGGGCTTCAAGCCATCCTTTGGCCCCATTCAAATAATCCTAAGGCTCCTTTCCATTACATCCAAGGAAAATGGGAATTTAAGACAACGTTATAGACCACAACATTCGGTTCAAGCCGAGGATCTCAATGTAGAAATTCCACATTATTAGCTTGGAAGGAAACACATCACATGAAAGACATCCAATGCTTCTACCGATCTCCTCACCTTTCGAAGAACATAAATCAATGTTGTATAGACATACCTCCATTGAAATCCCTTATGTTGCACTAGATGGCTTGGAAATGTTCATTTGATAGAGCCGACTTATCACTTGTTCTTATGGAAACTACCTTACTACATCCTTGTTGAATTCTCTGATTCTCGGATCTGATAGTTCTTGTTTTATAATTTCAATGCAAAATTTTGTTTCATGCCACAATTATCATAGACTAACTATGCACTGAGAATCTCAACTATTACAATGAAACAGAAATAACAAGATCTATAAATATTAACCATGCATAGTAGACATGAGAACACAAGAATTTATCCTAGGAAAACCAAAACCAAGCTTGGAAGAAAACCCAACAACATTTCTTATAGAATAATCAATTCAAGAGTTTACAAGTTTATCACCATTAAAATAGACCAAGAGATATCAAAGAGTCACCTCCCCAACCTAGCACAACTCCAAAGAAGTAGCACACAAGATAGAATACCAAGAACTTCAAGTTACAACGAATTTTACCCCGAATATTACAAAACCCATTATACGCAAAATTAAAAAGGGATTACTTAATTTGTGAATGTTTCATTTGTGATGAAATTTTATTTTATTTTTGAATGTTCCATTTGCTAATTTTTGCTCAATGTTTCATTTCCCAATATTTGCTAATTTGTATGTGTGCATGTTTCATTTGATAATATTTGCCAATATTCCATTAGTTCATATATTGTTTTTTTAATATTTCTTGCACGTACTAACATTCTTCTTGAAATTATGCCAGAGTGTTGATAGTGGCAAAGGCCCTGAGGTTGGCAAAGGTGTTGATCAGGGGAAATACCCCGTTCCTTACACTGCATCGACCGAAAACAATGAATATATAAGTGATGAAGAGATATTTGATTCTAGAGACCCCTTGCAGACAATAGAATTGTCCCTAAGAAAGGCCAATAGGGAATTCTGGGATTTGGTCACTACTGGGGTGGAAACTGCTGAGGATTTCCAAAGGATAGTTGAATTACGTGTTAAGATAGAAAATTATGGGGTAAGTCATGTCATCTAATAATATCTATTTTTGGTTTTAAATTTTGTAATTTGATATATGCAATTAACACATATTTATCATTGTAGAATTTTGTGAGATTGATGAGAGGGGAAGTGAAAGGTCCTAGTAGCATCAGCGGGACTGCAACAACAAACCTGCATGGCCACATAGCCACCAGGATATTTTCCACCCCAAGTGTGTCGCCTGAGACTAATTCTATGGCTTCTAGGGGTGATACCATGCCCCCACAACACACTCCAGATCCTGCAGGTGGTGATCATGATCATGGAACTGATCACTCTTCCATTGATAGCTACCCTAGTGCTACACATATCCAAAGCATAGGAACAACCACGGTATCATTTTTGGTCGACCAGGACATGGTTCCTCTAAAAATAGTACAGCTACCAGGTATTTAGTATATGTCCTTATAGAGATTCCTATTATATAATTGTGTAAACAATCACATATCAGTGAGATTTAAATTACTAATCATGATGATGTTTTATAGGAAACAATGTGTTCTACAATAGTTTGCATGACTATGCATTAGAACTTTTTGGTCTGACCATTCGACTATGATGGAATCGACAAGATTCCAAACTGAAAATCCTTCTTATCTCCAGACTGGTTGGTGAGTTTGGTGACTCATTCAATAAGACGGAAGTCCTAAAAAGGACTGAAAAGAATTTGAAACATGTTAGAGAGGAATATAGGAATAAATTAGTATAGGACCCCAAGTTAGAACACCCTTTGGTTGTCCCCGAGAGGGAGTGCAAAGAAATTATTCTCGATGCAAGAGAAATAGGGATGAAATCACAAGGGAAGAAACCACCTGGCCCTGGAAGGTAAGAGGTGTTTTCAATTTACTATGATGGTCTTTTTTTTACTTTACGAGGAAAACAATCAATATCTAACATATCTCAAAATATTGTGTAGAATCCAAGACACTTCCAAGGAAACATTAAAGGCAAGACAAGACAAACAAGACCAACATAAACTGGGGCAAGGTGGTTACGGGAGATTGAAGGCATGGGTTGTAAGTGCCTAAACATTTTACTTTTTTTTTTATCATCGTCACTAAATATGTAATTCATTGCAGCTAGTGACTAATGATTTTGATATTGCTCAATGAAGGGGGATTTTTTCAATGACCAAGCCACATAATAAGATCTAAAGGTCGGGTTGACGAAGGGTTTTGATGGCGTGGTGGCACGACGAAGAAGATTGAGGCAATCTCCATGTGTCTCTATGGAGGACATGGTAAATAAAATGAAATTAAAACCTTGTCAATTAGTTTTTACTCATTGATTACTTGTAATGTAGAATATATTTTTTATTCATTTAAAATGTAAAATAATGTGTGCCTTTTCCACATTCGTAGGAGAGTAACAATGCTACCAATGCTCCTGTTGTACCTGCTGAACCACATACCAACCCCCATATTGTTTCAAGTGTTGTTGTCGAAGGACCATTACATAGTGGTATGCGCGCATTTTTAATGTTTTTCCATTTTTCAATGAGTATTAATATTTAGGGTATATTCTGTACTAAATACTTATATTGTTTCATATGGCAGAGTGTGTAGATGCACCCGATCGAGAGCGGAGATCAACATGCACATAAACAACAATGTGACCACCAACTAATGTTTCTACTACACCGACTAATCCAGGTATAAAACATTGTAATTGAATCTGTATTAATTAAATTTCCCTAGGAATAGTGAATAACAATATCACTTGATTTTTTTTTTTGTTGTAATAGTGGATGCCCATGCGCATCCTCAACCTCCAAGCCGAAATACTAGAAGTTCATCATGGCATGAGGTGTTGAGTACTGATGATGCAACACTTCAAGAAGGCCCAATAACTATGGGGGATCATTTAAATGATGATGATGATGATGTCTTAATTTGTTCTTTCACGGATACTAGGAAGAAGAAGAAGAAGAAAAAAAAATGATTAGACATTTTATTATTAATATAAATCTAATATATTTATGGTCCAATGTAATGTATTTTTTTTTCCTAAATGTCATGAATGTTATTTGCTTTCATGTTTTTTTGTTTTAGCACATGGTGATGAATGTTTTATGCTTACATTTAATGTTACTGTCATTTCTAATTATAGTTGTAAAATCTATATAGATTGGGTATGGGGAAATGAGAGTGATGTGAGAGGGGGAGAGGGGCCAAAAGAGCTTCCACCTTCACGTGGTTGGTCCTGTTCAGTAGAGAATAATTTATTCTTGAAACAGAGAGAAGCTCATTCAGGTATTCGTCTTTAGTCATTAATTTGTAGAGGTTGTTATATCTTTAATTACTATTCTGAAATATAATTAAGTCATGTAATGAATCGTAGGATGGAGAGGAGCAACATTGGAGGCACCCCATCAGTACTCAAAGGTATGGATCTTGTTAAGTACTGGTTTAAGGTGATATAATTACATATATGTTAGTCAATCTTAATATTAAATAATAATAATATAGGAAATGTGTTAAGAAAGTTAAATATTTTATGTTTTTTACATTTTTTTGGAGATTATTTTTTTTGAAATTATAATTTTGAATTGATGAAATTGTTGTTTTTAATGTAAAAACAATTTAAATGTTTTTAAATACATATTTTTTCAATGGATTGTGTACAATTAACATATAATATCTGCAATTGAATCATTCTAAAATTATTAGTCCATCCATAACAAGGTTAGAATACTAGATTAGTTTAAAATTTTACCTCATGTGACATCTTTATTGCACCTCATAAATTTATTTATCGCACCAGATAACTTTTCACCACACAATGTATTGCATTCGACAATTTTAATCCATGCAACATCTTTATCTCACTTTATAAATTTATTTTATGCAATGTATTGCACTTAATTTTTCTTTGTGCGATACATTGCATTGCAAATTTTTATCTTTTCAATTTCTTCAAGTTTATCTTCTAAGTCCCTCTCTCCATCCTTCCTTATCTTTCACAGTTTCTAAAACTAACTTCTTGCGATGTATCTCACTATAAAATTTTACAGTGTGATACATTGCACATTTCAAAATTTTCTTTATCACAATAATGCTCCTTTCTTTATCGCATCTCTTGAGACTTTCTTCTTGTGTAGTGTATCGCACCAAAATTATCTTGGTGTGATACACCAAACTAGAACAAAAATTCTTTTTGCATGATATGCAATCCTTCTAAAAAAGATTCATTTTTTTTCCAAGTCTCGGGTCTACTTGATACAAATATTGTGTAGCATGAAAAATATTTTCATGCGATACACATTGTATTGCAAAAAAATTATTTTCATTCGATACATAATTATTTGAAATTTTTTCTAAGTAAATAATCTATGTTCCTCCTTTGCAATGTATCACACCAAAAATATTTAGGTGCAATACATTGCATCGCAAAAAAATTGTTTTTATGTGATATACAAACTTCTTCTAAGTTTAAAGAAACGTTTATGAGTTTTTAACCCATCTTTCTGGGCGATAATGTTGTATTAGATGAAAAACATTTTCATGCAATACACACGATATTGCATGATTTTTTTTTGTGTGTGATACACACACGAAATTTACTAGTATTTTTTACACTTAGTGTGTTTTTTGAATTTTGAGATCACGACTATAGTGGTTGTCGTAGAAACCATAGACTTCGTGTTTTGAGCGAAGTTCGACCACTTAGATCCAAATAAACCCCTGGACCAAATAAATCTATTACAAAATCACAAATTTGGTCTTTTTATGCCCACTTTAACACAATAAAACTTTGTTATTCTGCACAATACCCATACAGGCCTAATATTGCAACCATGGATTTGATGCCAATTGTATTGTACTCATTACCATGAAAAAAGGAAATACTTTGATCCTGATTACAAATAAATGCATGCAACATGATAAAAATACCATTGATTTTAAATTTTCAAATGCATTCCATTTAAGCATACACAACAACATCAAAACACTCATCACATAGAGTAAAATGGAACAATAAAGCATAACATTAAGTTGTAAATAAGAACAATGATGAAAACACTAATCTTAATGAACAATACACATAATTGGTTATAGGCGATAGATGTTCCACCTAACCAGATACTATGCTTCTCTATTTCTCTTAGCAGCAGGTCACCCTCAAGTTGTGGTTATGAATTCACAAGAAAGAATGTCTCTTATGGCTCACTATTGTCCACTCAATAGCCTGATACTCAATAAAAAAATGACAACAAGTTAATTCCTACAACAATTCTGATCCACCATCTCTCTTTCCCCTCAAGCCACACAACCCAAGGATCCCCTTCTCTGCCACACATTCCTTAGGCTATCCCACTTCCCTCTAGGGATCCAACACATGTTGGATAGGAAATATCCCAGTTGGGGACTCCATAAATTCCAACAATAATAGGAATTCCCACAGTATAAATTTCACTTGATCTTCGGTAGTTTCCTTGACATAAAATCATTCATAGTCTTAGAAAGATAACTCTCCATGAATTTTCTAGATCCAACAAGCTATCCTCAACACCTAATATGGTTTTCTTCTCTTCCCAATGCCCATAAATCTCTTTTCCTCTCCTCTCCCTAGCTATAATCATTTTCCTCTCTTTATACTTGAATTTCCTTTTCTTATCCCATGCATGCTTTGACTCTCACACTTCCCCAAAATGATTGTGCCCATACCATGCTCTAATAACTAGGTGAAATGACTCTTCCACCCACCTTTGGCATGCCTGTACTTAACCCATTCTTCAATAACTAGGTGAGATGAATTTGCCCACCAAAGTTTTACATGCATTAAATGATTGGTTTTATAAGTCAAAGGAGGTAAATATAAATAATAAAATAATTTAGAAAATTGACTTGGGTTTATTAGGCATGTGGGATCTCCCCACTTGGACCCCCTCCCCCCCCTCCCCTCCTTGTGGAAACTTATCCCCCATGAATTCGTCCTTAGTCGTTGTAGGCGGTGATGTATTTTATTTTATTATTTTCAATGTACATTGTTTATATATTACATTGCTTGTATCATGACCATACATCATATTTACAAATATACATCGCTAATTTGGGGATTAAAAACTAGGGTGTTATAAGAGATGTAATGAGATTTTTTTATTTCTTAGAAACTATTTTATAATGCCAACAACTAATTTGTTGAGCGATGTAAAAGAATCAAAGGTACTCTATTAATATCGACTTTGAGAACACCAAGGATGACATGAGTGTGCAAACTAAGAATGGTTTGGAGTCTAATACAAATGATAAGTGTGAGAGATCCTTGAGAGATATATCAAAGATTGTGAATTTTCAAAGGGCATGAGAACAATTTTAGAGTGAGAATGCCCAAAGCATAATAGGTAATAAGACTAAAAGGATAATTCAACGTATTGATAAGATGTCGACATGGAGGATGCATCAATGATAACATCACCTTGGAGGTCACCACATGAATGAAAATGCATTCAAATGAGATAAGACAAAGTATGGTTTGTAAGAGGCATTGGGTATCGGTGGACCAAAGAGAACCCAACAAATGTAGAATGAGTGGTGAATGACATCAAAGTAGAGACATCATTGAGATGATGAGAAGGGGCATAATGCATATTGC
>ML813077.1:176665-209509 GCA_009831015.1 Picea engelmannii
TTGTAAGAGGCATTGGGTATCGGTGGACCAAAGAGAACCCAACAAATGTAGAATGAGTGGTGAATGACATCAAAGTAGAGACATCATTGAGATGATGAGAAGGGGCATAATGCATATTGCAATGCAATGATTGTTATCACGTAAAAATGGTCCATCTAGAACAAAATGCTATGTGTATTGAAATACTCCAACAATAGTATGGGTATCATGACATTTACACCATATCCCATTTAATTAACTTTGGGAACCATTTTCCTAAAGTTAATTTCACTCATAAAGCCATAAATATCCCCTTTAATTAACTTTAGGAACCATTTTCCTAAAGTTAATCCCACTTAATTAGGTCATAATCCCTTTTTATGACTTTCCCTCCTATTTTTAATTTAGAAAAGAAAAAATATGAGAGAAATTCCATATTTTTCCTATAAAACAAGGAGAGGTCTCCCCCCATTTCATTATCACTCTTTCATTCCTCTTTCTCTCATTTTCTCTCATTGTGGATTTTTTCCCTAGGTTTGTCCCTTTACCAATGAAACCCTAGTTTCTTGAGGAGCACACTATTGCATCCATCTATAGCCAGAGGAAAGAGAAACTACAACCACACACTCAAGGAAATCAAAGAACCCTCTGAAGGAGAGGCCAATAGAAGATAAACACCTTCAAGATCTATCCGCCAGTGATATTGTGAAGTCTACCATTTGGGTAATGGATTCATTTATTCTTTGATCAAATAGTTGTTCTTGTCTTTTATTTTTTTGTTGCATTTTACTTCCATATATAGGAATAACATATATTAGAGAATAAATTAGTTTGTTGAAATATAGGGTTTTTAGTTTTCTAACTCATTTGTCAGTAATCTTGTAGCAACCACAAGGTTTGCAAAGTTTCTCACTTTGTTTGTACATTTGCACCAATAGAGTGGTGACTCCACTAGGGATATGAGACAATCTCAAGATCCTTGATTGTGGGTGTGTGGAAAATGAGTTTATTTTTTTTTTATGAGTTTTTTAGTTTTTTATGACTTCTTTTAGCTTTATGTGTTGTGTTTGCAAGTGACAAGGGTTGGAAACTACAAAGGAATCCCACAGAGTTGAGCTCCCAGGTGTAGGAGACCCCCTAGATACCATCACACTTATTGGGATCAACAAGTGCATTGACCAATGCATCAACAAGGTCAGGTTCCTTTGTTTGTCAATGTAGGAAACATGGTACCTTTCATCATGGGCCAACACACTTTTTGAGGTAACTTTCTATAGGGGTTAAAAAAAATATTTTTTCTAGTTTTTATCTCTTTCATGTGTCTACTAGGTTTATATTTAGGGAATGTGGATGATTAGTTAGATTTTATTTTGTAGGTTTGGCTTAAAACCCTTAAAAATCCAAAGGATTGAGGAACAAACCCCCCTATAGTTTTACTACAGGCTTTCCTTCAAGAGTTTTTTTGAGGGTTTGACTCTTTGTTTGTTCTCTGCAAATAGGTTGTAACTTTGCATTTCAATGGTTGTTTACATCTATAGGTTTCTTTTCTTGCAATTCATTTCATTTTAATTTGAAAAATCAAAAGAAACATAGGCATATAGATAGTTGCATCGCAATTTTTTTAATTTTCTGTTATAGTCATGGACCATTTCATTTTTGCTATTAAAGAATGCTCATGTAGGTTAGATTTGCATAGATCCTGTGTGAATGGCATAATTTTTTTTAAAAAAAACCCCAATATTGGTCGCTTTAGTGACTAACCTGTTCATCACTAGTATTGCCAATTGGTCGCAAACATCAACATGTTAATCACTAGAGAGACGAACATGTTAGTCTCTAGAGCGACCAACCTGTTTGTCGCTAGTATTTCCAATCGGTCACAAACATCAATGTGTTAGTCGCTAGAGCGACAAACATGTTAGTCGCTAGAGAGACCAACGTGCTCGTCGCTAGTATTGCCAATTGGTCACAAACATCAACGTTAGTCGCTAGAGTGACCACCATGTTCATTCTAGTGACTAATTGATCCTCCTTCTTTTGACATTTTTAACTGATGGTTTGGTCACTCTAGTGACTAGTATTCGTCATTCTAGTGACTCATAGTGGTTTATTGACTAAGTTTTCCAGGGTTGTTTTGGTCACTCTTGCGACTAATATTAGTCGTTTGACCGAATAACATTTATTTCTAGACAAAATTTTCTCTATTGTGAATAGGATTCTTTTTCCAGTCGCTAGACCGATGAAGATCCATGTGTGGTCGCTAGACCAACGAATGAATTCCGACGAATTTTTTTTTATCTTGGTCGCAAAAATGACTCTATGTCGATGGAAATTCGTCTCTACTTCATCACAAAAACGTTCAAATTTAATAGTGTAGGACAGAGGAGATCACCCCACAAGAGAAGGAAGGAGCCCACATGAGAAGGAAGGAGCCCACATGAGTGCGTTGAGTGAAAGAGGAGATCACCCCACCAATAGAGGAGAAATGTTGCGAAGATCAGTAATTATTTCCACAACGTTTTTGCTCTATAAAAAAATTTCATTTTCTTCTATAGATCACTTTTTCCTAAACATGATTTGTTGTTGGGTCTCATTCCCCTTCTCAACACTCCCCTTTGTTGAATCCCTGCCACAAACATTGCAATACAAGGATATCCTCTCGCACAAATGCCATCAATGCACCTCCCAACATTTTCTTTCTTAAATAAATTCTACCATCGATTATTCTAAAGGGATTTTAATCTATTACATAGAACTGGAAATTCATAGAAAATTTTGCGAGTCAAAAAATTGAATGTTTAGAAAACGCCCTAAATACAACCTAGTTACCAATTTCCCTATACTTAAATATATAAAAAAAAATCATAATAAACCTACCGGTCCATATGGTCTAATTAATCTGAGAACATAATGTTGTGTTAGATACCTCACATCTATGAACCCATATTAAACCTCAAAACAACCAACCATGAAACATTTTTTAGCACACCGTGACCGGATAGGTAAACTTTATGTACACTGATAATGAAATGAAGTTTAAAAATATAATCTTCTCAACTTTGAGTGGGAAGGAGAAGAATCACTAGCCAAGCCAAATTTTCCTCAGTTTACTATCCAACAGTCCATTTTCATCAAGGCAAAGAGATTGAATCCCATCAACAACAACAACGAATTGTCCTGTTGTTGAAAATGAAGAAGAGAGGACATCAAAAACAACCACCTCTGCAACCAACATTGAGCAATGAAAACAAGAAAATTCGATGATCCTACTCATTAGCCTCTTTGTCGAATCTAGGTCAACCATCTTCCATAGCCTCCTACGCGAAACAGATGTCCACCAGGAAAGACCCCAGGCCCATCAATGATCATAGCTATCATTTTTCATGCATCAGAGCCCTAAACCAATATTTAGAATCTCATCGATTCACTGGAACATTCCTATCCCAGAAAGGCCTTCCCTTGGGCAAATATGTGAAGGATATCATAATCTTTCTGGTGCATCAGATGGACCCTTTGTGGGGGGGGATAAGTAAGCTTGAAGACGAAGTCCCATTCATTTTTAGGGTCTATGGATACCCTTTTCAAATAAAAAAGAGTGCCCTATATACCACCGAAAGTCCCCATTCATGGCCTGCACTTTTGGCTTCCCTGGCGTGGCTCATCCCTCTCTTAAGTTAAAAATAAATATTCCATCAGGGAGATCAGTGGTTTGACATAGATGCAGGGTTTGAGTTCATGGAAAAGAGCTACCACTATTTTTTGCAGGGCGACAATGTGGTCATGGAGTCCCTTGACCAGAAATATTTATTTTTGATGGAAGAGGAATGAGTCGTGACCGCCCAGACAATGCCCATTGTAGAAGCACAGATAATTGAGATGGAAGCGAAGGTCAAGGACTTGAAAACGGGTCCCTCTACCATTGAAACCCTCGAAAGTAATACAACTAAGTTGGCCAACTATGTGTCAAAATTTCATTCCATCGTCAATAAATTTTCATCCAAGAAAGAGGACCTAGAGAGGTTCTTGGGTGAGAGGAAGTAGGAATTGGAG
This sequence comes from Picea engelmannii, assembly GCA_009831015.1. Taxonomy (NCBI): domain Eukaryota; kingdom Viridiplantae; phylum Streptophyta; class Pinopsida; order Pinales; family Pinaceae; genus Picea; species Picea engelmannii. The sequence continues at coordinate 180,695 of ML813077.1, forward strand.
GCCAAGAACAGTGAGCTTGAGAGATTGACCAAGGAGAATGAGTCTATGAAGCAGAAGATCGAGTCACATCATGTGAATATCAGGGATTATGAGAAGATGATCAGAGAGTGTCATGCCATTTATCTCGATATTCAAGCCACCTAGACTTCAAGGAATGAGTGGGAGGAGAAGGCTTGGGATATTGAGGTCTCTGGGAGAAAGAAATTGAAAGAGATCAAAGCTGCAATTGATTTCTACAACTAGAAAATCATCAGGTATTCAGTCCATTTGGTTTTATACTATTGTTTCATTCATGAGTCAACTGTATTGTGCATTTTAATTCAAAATGGTGGCATGGAAAACACGAACCTTGAAGGCTTGATTTTAATTTTCAGCTTTACATTTTACTAACAAACGAGATATCATAGTATTCTTGATTTGGTAAATTCTATGGTTTGAATGTTTCTTTGGATCATGCTAGAGTATTTATTTTGACTAAAAATTGAATTCTCAGGTTGAAACTTGGGAGTTTGCTTGAATACAAGTTTAATACTAGAGGACTGACACTAGTAGAGATTATAGGTGTGGATTTTAAAGGCACAATAAAACTAGGACTTATATCTGGTGCAGAGGATTACAAACGCATTTATAGGGAGAAATGGGAGGAATCAATTGCCCTTCAACAACAATTGAATGAAAAAACCTCAGAACAAGAAATAAAAAGGAAGACCAATAACGATCTCCTGGCAAAAATCAAGAAGGTATGGCCATTACCTGAAGCTTGTAGTTGAATTGGACTGGACATAATTGGTATCTTTGGCTCCTCAGAGGAAATCCATGTGGAATATTGATTTGAGATATGCAATGGTAGACATAATGTGATGTCATTTTTTGGATATATATATCATATAACTCACAGTGTTTCCTGAATATTTTCATTGGAGATCACAAGGGGGCTATTGCCCCTTGACCTTGTGGCAGTGGCCAAAAGTCACCAAAAGTGTGCTTCTTAGTATTGCATTAGTAGAGAAGGCCATAATGCACCAAGAATATTATGACACTAAGATTGTAAGTGGATGTGGTGCCAAGTTCATGAAAAACACAGGATATGTCATGTACGTAAGAATGTATAGTAAAATACAATAGCTTGTGTGACCATGTCTCATCATCTAGCTCCCACACCTATCCTTCACGCTCTTCGACGCTTGTCATACATTCTCCTTGTCTTCCACTTCTAAATTAGTTGTTCCTGAACACCTACTATTGTTGGAACACTGTGCATGTGTGCTGGAAACACTATCAAATTTAATGGTGAATTTTATTGAAAGTTTCTTGCCTTGGGCAATTTTTTTCTAAATTCCATTGTCGTTGAATTCAAACATAGAAATGAGATAGGAGAATTTGTATATAGTTGTTGTTTCCACTTATTTGATAGCCACCAAGGCATTGTTATTATAAGTTTCTTTCAGGGAATGCTTGATGAAACAATCATGTAGCTAATTGAAGATGTAGATAAAAACATGTCATTTACAAGATTTGTGGTTTCGTATACAAATGAGCATTGACATACATTTCCATTTGTGCCTTATTATTTGAGTTTAAAGTAATTTTTGAGTCTGGTTATGCTCCCTTTCCAGGTGCATTACAAATTTACCTACGATCTAGATTCCAAAAAATTTTGTCCTTCATATTTCATGGAGAGAAATCCATGTAAATGTTCCTTCACATGCAGTTTTATTTTTTATTTTTTTATGTTTTTCTACATAATACAGATCATCGGGGAAACCTTCTGGGCATTTCTCCTCATTCCAAGGATGCTACCTAGGGTAAAATGGTTTTTGGTACCTTTTCATCCCCAATCAACAATCATTTCATGAAGAGTTCAACAATTTTCTCATGTATAGCTATTAACTCACCGAGAGTTCAAAATAAATCTTATGCATGTCTTATTATGGATTTTTTGAACTTGGGCAGGGAGAGTGAAACACCTACCTCCCCACCCCAATCTATTACTCCTTGACTCTTTCACATGCAAGTTCCTTACTATTCCTAGATTTTTGTACATATTCTAAGTTGATTCTAGAAGGTTTCTAAAATGTGCTCCAATTCATGAACTTAGCACTTCATTCAATATATTTTTTTGTAATAAGTCACTAGTACATATGACTAAATTTGTGACGGTTTTTTGTTGATATTGCCACACATATTCGTCACAATTTCCATGAAAGCCGAGTTTTTTTTTCATTGGAATAATTTTGTCTCTCTATCGACAATCCAAGTGTGCGTGGAAACATCGATGAAATTATCTCTCCATGTGTCACCACAGTCAAGTTCGGTTAACCCTTTGCATCATCGCAATTTTGATGAAATATCGTTGCAAGTACAATGAACAACCGTGGTAATTACGACGAAATCTCGTCACAATTGCGACGAAAATTTTTTACAAGTCAAAAACTTATGACGCATATGTTGTATGTGCGATGCAAAACCGTGGCAACTTGCGACGAAAAACTGTGGAAACTTGCGACGAAAGTTTGTTGTTATTGCCATGGTGGTCAAAATGTAATTCTTTTTCCAACGAACTATCATCGATATTGCGACGATGGCATTAAGTTTTTAAAAAAAAATTACATGAGATATGGTATTACCATATTACAGTGTAATATGGTATACCATATTACAATGTAATATGGTAATTCCATATTACTATGGTAATGCCATATTACAATGTAATATGGTAATGCCATATTACATTGTAATCTGGTATACCATATTACAATGTAATATGGGATTACCATATTACATTGTAATATGGTAATTCCATATTAACCCACAATTAATTGCAAGCCAACATGAAGAAATATGAGTTTGGAAAACAATTATTGTTTTGTATGGATTTTGTAGTTAGAGGATGTGAATTTTGTATTGACCTAAGAAATATAAAATTCGTTGTAAATTGGTTGATCCAAGATAATTTAATTGAACCAAGGTAATTCATGGGGTTAACAAATTATTTAGGAATAAAATGTCTCTTCAATTCACATTAGAAAAGGAAAGTATAACCTTTCAATTCATTGCAATTGAAAACCAAGTAACTGAAGCTTTGACATGAAAGAATTGTAATGCATCAATATTAAATCTAATGAAACTTGTAGTTTCATTTGAAATCAAAGAAAATTTCACATGATACATAATGGAAGAGCCTTTGATACAAACAAGGAGTTGGATAACATAACACTTGAAACTTTTGTTGGTGTTGTTGGAGCCGCCTTTTTCGACTAGTTTAAGCATAATTCTTACAATCAAAGGTTGGTCATTTAAGTTGCCTATTACTTCGTGACCTTTACCCATTGAAAATATTAGTAGTCCCAATATGTAAAGTGGTGATGGTCATTGTACTCCTAATACCATTTCCTTTTAACCATGAACAAGCTTTTTCACTTTTCTTTACCTTGGGATATTGCATTTCGGGAGTTACAAGTCACACTGTTTATAAGCCTCGATGCACTAAGTTGTGAAGTAACCTTGAAATATTACCTAGGTTAGCACCGAGAGTAAAGTTCCTTAAACCTTAGTTAAGCACTATCGGTATTTCGTGTCTCGGTGTTCGAACTCCCAAAAATTCTTACCGTCATAACAACGATAGGCGAAATCGCGAGACATTCGTGCAAGTTAACCGAGTTAGTGTCAGGGGTGAATAGTTTTTAACCATAGTTAAACTCTGTCAGGATTTCGTGACTTAGCATACGCTTCTCCCAAAATATATACCTTCGAAACCCCAAGTCACGAAGTCGTGATATTATTTAAATATAAATTAATTAAACACTTAATCCAGTTTACCTTCCATCTTAACTAGATCACATCATCGCGATCTTAGAATTTTGTGACTCAGCATACGCTCCTCCCGGGAACTATACCTTCGAAGCCCCGAGTCACAAAGTCACAATATTAATTAAAACATGATTAATTAAACACTTAATCTAGATTATGTTTCACTTAACTAGATCGCGTCATCGCGATCTCGGGTTTTAGGGGCTCGAAGGGTGAGAGTGAAATCTCCCGGTACAGTGAACGCCGAAAGGTTGATTAAAGTTTAGGAAAACCTAATTAAAGAAGCTAAGCCAACTTAATTAGTGCATTAATAAAAAAATTTGACACGCACCATATATGGGATAAATTTAAATGTTTTGCGCCAACTAGTATCACGACCCGTCAAAATTTATGTCATTTATTTGAAATAAGTTGAAGTGACAGGTAAAGATATTGTTTTTATTGCTAACATCTTTCCCAAAAAACGATTTGACCATTTTGTTCATAAGGACGTCAGAGTTTTAAATGATCGAAATATAGAGTTCTTTCTCTCAGTATTTTCAAATTTCATTTCTATCTTGCGCAGAGAAGCTTTATCGTTAAGCTAATTTCTGTATGTATACACATTTTTACTATAGGAGAGATAAGTCACAATCCTCTGTCATGGCCCCATGAAAATCATCCAAGGAAAGTGTTGAGAGTTCAGGGCAAGTCTCGGATAATGTTTCTAATACTTCACCATGAAGTGTTGATTCTGTCAGAACCTGGTCATACATCTCCGATGTTCTGTAGTCCGAATTGGTGAACTGTTAAAATGATTCCAATGATAATGAGAAGGACAACTTGGCCACAAAATACAAGATCGTCATACAAGCAGATATGCATAAAGTAGCGGCCATGCCACATCTTCTTCCTTACTATGATATGATCCGATGGGTGCTAGATCATGTAGATATCCCAACCAGAACCATCATCAGTGAGCAGAAGGTCACTATTGGGACCTTTAGACTAGAACACTTACAGGTGATGTACAAGTTGTCATCCACGATGAACTTCGCATACAATGTCGAGTTTCTGGAGGATTTTAAATAGAAGGAATGTGAGAAATATAGAAAAAGCTTATCTGATTTGATCAAGGATTGGGTCTGACACCCCACGAAGTTTAGGGAAAATAGTAACGGAGTTTATTCCATATCTTCCTTGGAAATGAAGTTCAAATACATAGCAATGATGACCTATAGATTGTATGGGAGGGAAGACACCACACATTTTTTCCTCCTGTGGGTTCCTCTAATGCATACAGTCATGGAAGGTTGTCCCTTCGACTAGGCCAAACTATTGTCAAATAGTCTAACCAGTCGGATTACAGAATATCGGACGCAGAGGGTGAGTGGGAAGGCTGCTTCATTTTTTATGTCGGCATACATCATGGACGTCGTGTGTTTCATGATGCCTTTTCCTTTAATGAGATGGAGTTGAGCTCCATCTGATGTTGAGACTATCCATGTCTACCATTCAAATCTTTAGGAAGATAAGGCCATAGATTTCATATACAAAAATTTCAATTGAGTAATGGTATTGATGCATGTCACCATCTTCGGTAATCCATCGCCTAGGATCTCAGATAGCATCGCAGCCAATTTGAGCAGTGTGATCGACTGGTACTTGGAGGCAGAATTTTCATACATCATGGTTTTCAGTGCCTCTATTCCTCCGCATGCTCTACCATTATTTATACCCGATAGGCTAGCTTGTCGCGAGATCACTAGGAAAACCATGATTGGTGGCATAAGAAAATAGCTTAAAGGATTTTTGAAGAAGGTATGGCCACCTTTCCCCATTCATTTGAATACCTAATCTTTATTAGATTTTGGACATGTAAAGGTCGAGGCAGTAGCTTTGGAAGATATTAAATTGTTCCACATTGAATTCAAGAAACATGACCCACATAGGGTCGTGAGTAATCACATGGCTAGTTGTGTCCTTAAAATATTTGAACATGAGAATTCGCCTCATGATGATATTTTTCGAGGCACAAGATCTTATGCTGAAGTTTTGGGTCGGATACAAGCCTTGTCACTCGAAGAGAGGGCCGATGTTTTCAAATTCCAAGAACATCGGTGAAGCTTCCTTCCCCCAGTATTAGAGGGTGAGAACCCAACAACCGTATATGTGTAGCAAATGGAAGCCGATGGCTCCAAAGATTCAGCCCCCAACCAAGAAGGACACTAGGAAAAGAAAGAGAAAACTGGGGGCCTAAAATAGAAATCCGTGACTCCCAACTCTCCAAGCGAACCAACCTTGGTTGTTACTCTGGGGAAATCATCTAAGTAGATCGACAATCCCATCGTCTCTGTTACCCCCCTACAGTCCACAAAGGGGATCCGGGATGCAGGTTGTATTTTCGGCGAAGAATTAACACCCATAACTATGGAAGAGATACCTCTGAATGAATTCTTCTTCGATAAGAAGAGAAAGGTTGTTGTGAAACAAGAACTTTATGAAGAGGTAGGCATGGTATCCAAGAAATTTAAAATTTTAACTGATGGGAGAGCTATGAAAAATGATGAATTTACAACTCAAATAGTAGGAACATTGGGGGATTTCTCTACAACCAACCAATATTCAATTGGGACCCTAAAGGATCAGCTAAAGCAAAAAAATTGTTTGATTAAAACATTAGAGGCTAAACTAGCTACAACAGAGGTAGTTGCCAAAGATCAGGCGAATACAGGTATAGAACAAGCTAGAATAGCTTATAAAAAAAAAATCAAGCAACTCAAAGCTGATCTCAAACAGAAACATTTGATGGCTCAGACCAGTCAAATATAGATAGGTCAGCAAGGAGAATTGATAGGGAAGCTAAAAGACAAATTAGACTTCACCAAAAGCCAGGTAGTCGAGATTGGGATATTTCAATCCTAAGCTGTAGAAATAAGAAAAAGAGTGTTAGCAACTCAGCAAGGTCTACTTGCTAAGGTGGAAATGATTCAAAATAACTGCCAACTCATTGATCAAGTACTTGAAAACCTCTCTCTCAGAGAAAAATAAGTTGGGGTGGCTCAGGTTGATTTCCAAGAGGCTATTATATCCAGGACAAAAAGGGAAATAGGAAGTAGTTCCAGGTTTTCCATCCCAGAGAAGACCCGAGGTAACATATTGATGAAAGAATGGAAGTGTAACATATTTGAAGGTAGACAACAAGCTAAAGAGGTTAGAAAATCTTGTGAAGAAACTTTCGATTTTCTAGATGGGAGTTGGTTGGGTTCCGATGGTGAAAGCAACACTGAGATACTGGACCAGATCAATATAGCCAAGCATCTTCTCAATATCAAGGAAAATGAAGAAAGAGAGTTGGATGAAATATCAAAAATAACCCAGACGGACATAGTCCAAATAGATAAATGGATAATTAAACTGAGTGTACAATTATGTTCTATCAACGCCAAACACCAACAAGTGGAAGGAAAGTTGCCACAATTGGTGAAGGATTGTTACACTTTTGAGGCAAATAATCAAACAGAACCTTCTAAGTTGATACCCCAGCTGGTGGAGAAGTGTTTCATTTGCACCGAGCATGCGAAGAGGCAGGTTTCCGGTACCAAATAAGGATAGAGACAAAGAATTGAAATATTCAATCTCCTTTGTTGTAACTGAAAACCTCTGGAACGATTGAGATTCCAACATATAGAAATTTGTATAAATACACACTTGAAGAAAGAAAAAAGGGTTGGACCTTTTTGGTCAATTGTAATAGAGGCTATCTCCTTTTGAGAATTAATACAAAGCAATCTGGAGACTGCTGATTCCATCAAGACTGTGTTATGAGTTTGTTTTCTCTATGATTTCATATTTAATTTCATTTCGCTTATACATGTATGATGAATGTTTCATTGCAATTTAGTAAAACCTCTATTGTGGTGATCAATTTTTAGCTATCTATATCGTTCACAGTTTTTCCTCTATATTGGCTATTAGCAGGTACAAGACCCGTGAACCTTTTAGATTGTCATATTTTATGCTTCGTCAGATTCCTTCTTATCTTATTTTCTTCTTCTATTTACAGGGTGAGATTCTCCCTTGATAGGAGCCTTGCTTTATAGACAACTTAATGTTTTTCTCATATTTCACACACCATTTATTTAAAATATAACTCAGTTATGGAAAAAGGCCTTTGGTTTGCATTTTATCCTTAATATTGGATTCAAAGTTCTCTTTTATAAGATCAAATTGATACAACATAAAAACTTCCAACTCTCTTTTAAATTTTTTGTTCCTCTATGACTATCCCCATTGTAAGACAACCTAATATTGAACTCGGCTTATCGGACCAAACCCATATCGCTTTAAATCTCTTTGATATTATACCTAAAACAACCACCAGCCTGGTAGAACTTGAACGTTCATGGGCCAGAATTGAACGGGACATAAACATCCAGGAACAGTTGGAAGCGAGACAACGACAACCTGGAAATCAACCTTAGCTTCCTCTCCTGAAGGTTGACTCTTCTCCCTTTTTTAACCTTTACTCTCTTTCGGATGCCTAGACACTATAATTTCTAAGCCTTAAGTACAGACTCTGGAACAACATCTTTCTGGCACCGTTGTCGGGGACGAAGTTACGAAACCTTTTCCCTGGGAAGAACGACATTCTCTCAAGTTTCACCCTTTGATAGTGAACAAAGAGTGAACACCCTCTAAATGATTTTCTTATCTTTCACTTGGAAACTCCACATTTAAATAATATGGCATCCGGTCGAAGGAATACCAGACAAAACCCAAAGAGAAAACAAACCACGCCTGTTTCTGATCCCGAAAAAATACTGAAAACTAGAGGTTCCCTTAATCCAACTACTGCAGTCTACCAACTTAAGTACCCACAACCCAAGACCAAGAGTTCTTTTGAAACTTCAGCTTCGCACAGTTCCCCTCCCGAAACTATCAATCCAATTTTAGCTAGCTCTGAGGTTAAAAGTGAAATCCATCCAACAACCTCTATCGTACACAAAGGTAAAAACCCCGCAGTGAATTTATCAGCGGTCGATATCCTGTCGACTCTTCATTTAGATTTCACGACCTCGCTGAGTCTCGAAGAGTATACCATACACTCAGATTCCATGCCCGTGGGTTTCCCTGATTACATTTCTTGCAAATATGAAGAGCCAAGTCCTCGTATCCCTTATCACCCGTCTTTGTTTTTCTCATCTCACGAAGAAGCTAAAGATTCTCTTTTAGTGTTCCAAAATCCTCTATATAATACACTGTTTTCCTATCCAGTAGTATCGATGCCAGCCGTCGGAGGAGGAGGAGGAGGGGTTTTAGGAGGTGGAGGGGCTCTAGGAGGAGGGATGGGAGTCCAAGTGCCTCCCCTACCTCCCAAGTTTTTAGCTAAACTAGCTGTGAGATATGCACCTTTGGTCCTACCCGTCCCTCTTCATAACCTTCCTGAAAATTATATAAAAAACTTACCAAAATTTACAAGGGAAGGAGACTTGACCGCAGCCAAACATATAAACTTCTTTGATCAGTTCGCAGATATCCTAGGTCTCGAGCACGAAGACGTGTATTTGAGGCTATTTGTTCAAACTTTCGAAGGACAAGTACGAACTTGGTTTCGAAGCCTACCCGCAGGATCGATATTATCCTACAATGCCCTAGAAGACTCCTTCCTTAGACAATGGGGTGAAACGAAAGACCACTTGTATTATTTGACCGAGTTCGTATCTTTAAAGAAAAAGAATTCGGAAATATTTATGGAATTTATTCAAAGATTTAACAAGCTATATAATAAGATCCCAGCCGAAGTTAAACCATCCCAACCTACAGCCAAAGAAACCTTCGCAGGATATTTCGAACCCGGTTTTTCCTTTCTCTTAAGAGAAAGGTGAGGGGCTACCTTAACCTGAATGCAGGATAATGTTGTGGAAATCGAATCTAACATGATGGCCTCTGGCAAGTTGAAATCTAAGGTAGAAACGGAAAACCAAGAAGCCATAAATTTTAGGGAACAAGCGGGACCCTCAGGGTCTAATAAATCCACAGACGACAAAATGGATGATATGGATAGGATAATTAAGGAGTTGTCGAATAAGATTTCCAGAATGGAGCTAGATCAATCCAAGGCTGAGCCTTTCGTTAAAAGAGAATTCAGAAGAAACCCCAACCCTCAAAATCAGCAAGGGCAGATTAAAAATGAAGACCAGAAAATTCAAACCCCTTTAAAAAATGAAAATTGTATAGGAGGAAATGACCTGGAAGATTTCAAGGGTCTGGAAGAAGATGTGACAAATGTGGGTGACAACTGCACTCAACCTTATGTAACTAAATAAGATTACAAGAAGTCTTTAACCACACCGCAACCATCACATAAAGATGATGATATAAACAACACTGATTTTGTTGTATGTCAAGAAATGACCGATTCTGTAATGGCCGAGATCCAACCTAGGTATAACCTGAGGTCTAAAAACAAACCTGCATTGATTCCTCAACCCAAGAAAATTCTCCCTAGAGGTGACGTATATGTGCCCGCACCAAAAGAGACCGAAACATCTAATAAAAAAATAAAAGGGGCATACTTGTTGGAACCCAAAATGAAGGAGGTTGAGACCCAAATAAGGGAAATCAAGATAGCTAAGCACACACACCGGTAAATAAATTCATAAGTAATAAATCAACTTAGACAAATAAGTTAGAGAAGAAAGAGTCTAAGGTTTCAACCAGAGAAGCGGACAAAGGTAGTGGTGGTTTTAGTTTTGAAAATGAGATAAATAGGATCAAAATACCAATCCCTCTGGTTGAATTAGCAAAGAATCTTGCATATCGAAAGTAGATAACCAAAGTGATAGGTTGTTCAGATCAAGAAAGTCAATTTGATGTGATAAATTTGGAAGATGATAAGCCCAATATCACTTTTGGTCCACATTTTGAGGGTTCCAAAGACACCATTGCTCCTTTCTATATCACCCTAAGTGTGCATGATGGACTGTTGCATAATTGCATGCTAGATTCTGGAGCTTCACATAATGTGATGCCCAAAACTATTATGGATAGATTAGGCCTCGAGATCATCAGGTCTTACGGAGATCTCTACTCTTTCGATTCGAGAAGAGTTAAGTGGATGGGTATGATAAAAGATTTAGTAGTCACCCTTGCACAGGTCCTAGTCAAAAGTCTCCTGATGGATGTAATTATTGTTGATATCCCCCCAAAGTATGGCTTACTGCTATCAAGGTCGTGGGGAGCCAAAATCGGGGGGTCACTTCAACTGGACATGAATTATGCCACAATTCATGTATTTGGTGGGCAACTTACTCGGTTATACAGGGAAACGAGGTTAGCCTATACAGTGAGCGATCCTCAAACTCCTAACAATTTTCTTGTTTACATTGTTGATCAAGATCTAGGAAATTGTATTTTGTCTTTTGATTATGGTATAGATAGGTGCACAGAAGAAAATTACATAGATGAGAAAGAATCTGAAAATATGCATAGCACTGGGATCTGGAAAATGTTTTTTTGCAGTGCCCTATCATGTGAAGGAGCAGGTGCAAGGGTACTTTTTGTGGCACCTGAAAATAAATTTATTGTCCCTTTCTCGTATAGGCTTCAATGGGATATAGACTACACCAAAAATGTATGTTAGTATGAAGCCTTAGTATTAGGATTGGAAGCTACCATGAAGTTGAACAAAAAGAACCTAGAAGTATATGGAGACACAAAGTTGATAGTCAAACAGATGAATCGACAATACCAGGCCAAGCACCCGAGATTGAGATCGTACAGAAATTTTGCCTAGGATCTAATGGAAAATTTCTTCTCATCTATAAATATCCGCTTCATCCCACGCGCCGAAAATTTGTAGGCCGACTCGTTAGTCAAGGAAACCTCGACGTTCACTCCCCCTACAACTTTTAAATTAAAATACCACATAGAGGTAAGGCACATACCATCCATCCCGAACAACATACAATACTGGCAGGTTTTTGAGGATGACGAACAGATCAGGAAGTTCCTCGAAGCAGTGGGAAACTTCTCTAAAAATCACATTGATCAAGAGAATCAAAATGATCACACATGGATCATGCAAGAAGGAGAGGACCCTCAGGAGTTCCGAGAAAAAGTTGCTAACCATCGCATGTTGGTTTTAAAAAATAATCCAATTCCAAAAGGACTAATCCCCCTGGAGAGACTTTTCAATCAGAATGACATTCCCTTAAAATACACTGTACAAGCCCAACCAAAAGAGGTTGAAGATTGCGATGTAGGGGAAAAAGAGGAGCCTAGAATGGTGAAAATATCAAAGTACCTTCCTCCTGAGCTAAAAAAAAAGTATAAATATTTGCTCGCATGATATAAAGACGTTTTCGCTTGGTCTTACGAAGAGCTTAGAACCTACGACACTACTATGATCAAACACAGGATACCTCTGAAGCCTGGTGTCAAACCCTTTAGACAAAAAATTAGACAAATCAACCCTATCTTATTACCCATAGTCGAAAGGGAAGTTAAAAAGCTTTTAGACACAAAAATAATAGTACCACTGAGATACTCTGATTGGGTAGCAAACCTGGTCCCGGTTAGAAAAAAGAGTGGGGAGATTAGACTGTGTGTTGATTTCAGAAATCTAAATAAATCTTCCCTCAAAGACAACTACCCTCTACCTAAAATGGATCATGTTTTAGAAAAGGTATTTGGGGAAAATAGGATGTTGATGATCGACGGTTTCTCTGGGTATAATCAAATTGCCATAAATAAACAAGATAAATAAAAAACAGCCTTCACTACACCCTAGGGTACATTCATGTATGATAAAATGCCTTTTGGTCTAATGAATGCAGGTGTCATCTTCCAACGTGCTACGGATATCGCTTTCATCGACGAAAGAGACAAGTTTGTGGTTATTTATCTCGATGATCTAACCATTTTTTCTAAGTCTGACGAAGATCATTTAATACATCTCAAACAGATTTTCGAAAAATGTCGCAGGTTTGGTCTGTCTTTAAACCCCCAAAAGTCTCACTTTGCCATGCAAGAAGGTAAACTCCTGGGCCATATTGTGTCCCGAGACGGAATTAAAATTGATTCTAGCAAGGTTCAAGCTATAGACACAATAAATATTCCTAGAAATGTAAAGGAAATTCAATCATTCTTAGGAAAGATAAATTTTTTGAGGAGGTTTATCCCAAACTTTGCTGAAATTGTGAAATTGATCACATGTATGTTAAAGAAAAACAACGAAGTGAAATGGATAGCAGAGGCCAAAGAATCATTTGTATGTATCAAGAAGGTTATAAGCGAGGCACCTGTACTGGAAAGCCCTGACTATCTAAAGAATTTTCTCATTTTCTCGTTCGCCTCCGAGCATACAATTGTCGCAGTGCTCCTCTAGAAAAATGAAGAAGGTTTCAAACAACCGATAGTTTTTTTCAGCAAAAGTCTCTGAGACACGAAACTCAAATACGACATAATGGAAAAAAAAGCATATGCTATGGTGAAGGAATTAAAGGCTTTCAGAACTTATGTATTGCATTCCAAGATAATCGCGTATGTACCTACTGGCTCTGTAAAAGACATTTTAGTTCATCCTGACAGTGATGGAAAAAGGGGATGGTGGATCGCTAAAATTCAAGAATTTGATCTGGATATAAAGCCAATGAAACTAGTAAAGGGTCAAGTTTTGGCTAAACTCTTAGCTGAATCAAATTTCACAGCCCTCGGTATAAATAGCCTACGGGGATGTGAAGAAGGTAATGATATGAACGAGTTCTATGAGAAAACAAGTGAAATCAGAATCGAAGAAAATTTTACATCCTCTGATTGTTATAAAAACATAGTATCCTACCTACTGACTTTGAAATGCCCGAGTGATTTATCCCCATCCAAAGCCAGAACGCTAAAACTGCATCCATTCAAATACTGTATATCCAAGAGTCAATTGTATTAGAAGGACCCAATTGGCTTCTTGTTGGTTTGTTTGGTTGAATCTGAAACAGAGAAGGTCATAAGTGAATTCCACAAAGGAGTGTGTGGGGGACATCACGTTTGGAGAGAGACAACTTATAAAATCCTGAGGGCAGGGTATTATTGGCCTAAAATTTTCTCAGACATCAATGCAAAAGTTAGGGCTTGCAACCCTTACCAATTGTTCACAAGAAAGCATAAACTCCCAGTGCTACTGTTAGTCCTGGTCAAAACAGAGGCTCCTTTTCAGTAGTGGGGACTGGATTTTATAGGCGAAATTAACCCCCATTCCAGCACTCAACACAAATGGATCCTAACCACCACAGATTACTTCACTAAATTGGTGGAGGCTATTCCAACCAGAAGGGCAACAGATTTGGTGGTAATAGATTTCCTAAAAGAAAACATTTTATCTAGATTCAGCTACCCCCGAAAGATAGTCACCGATGATTCCCATGCTTTTAAATCTATGGCTATGATTAGTTTTTGCCAAAAATACAATATCGTGCTCGGCCATTCCATGGCATATTATCCCCAAGGAAATGGACTGGACGAGTCTTTGCAAAAGAGTCTGATCAATATAATTAAGAAATTGTTGAACGAGAACAAAATATCTTGGCATGTGCATTTAAAATAAGCATTATGGGTGAATCAGATAGGCACGAAAAAATCCATCGGCACCTCTCCTTTCCAAATGGTGTACGGGACTGACGTGGTATTACCCATAAACCTGGCACTTCCCATAATGAAACTATGGCAATATGAGAAGGAAGAACCAAATCATGTCACAAGAAGGATAAACCAGCTAATCGCAGTACAAAATCATAGGGTCGAAGTGGACGAGAGGTTGCAAAAATACCAAGACGACATGAAAAAATTATTTGACCGTAAGACAAAAGACAGAGACTTTCTCCCTGGTGATTTAGTATTGAAATGGGATGTTAGAAAGGAATATTTGGCAAAACACGGTAAATTCGATCATATATGGTATGGACCATTCAAAGTCGCATCCCCTGAAGGAAAAAAAATCATTCCTATTAGAAAATATGGACGGCAAAATCTTCAATGCCCTTGTTAACAGGCGTTATTTAAAACACTACATGAAATAATTTTTCCCCAAAAGATTTCCATTGTATATATCAGTTTGTATTTTCTTTATATTTCATCATTTCTTTGGGGTAAGTTTATTTTCACTTTTAATTAATTAGGTCAGTAATTTTGTAGAAGTAGAGATACTCAATTTTCGATACATTTAGCTCTTTTAAAAGACACTCTTCGTGTTTACAGGATTTTAGCTTGCGACCTAAACGAGTGAAAGGAGAAAACAAAAAGTCATATATCGGAGACTAAATTCGCCGAAAAAAGGTGATAGAAAAGGTTTTAGGTTATTTTAAAATGGTAATGCAAAGGTACAAATTCCTGAGAATTCTATTCTTTAAAAAAAAAAAAAAAAGGTCTCCAAAGCACCGTAACGATCCCATAAATATAATGTTTTCACTTGACTGTTATTAAAAGGAACAACTACTTGCTCTGGGTCCTAAGAATTTAACTTAAAATAAATATAGGAGGTAGTTAAAATAAGCAGAAAAAGTAAAGCATCTCTAGGAAAAGGTTTTCAAGAGCTGGTTTTAATTTTTTGACCCCTATTTCTCAATGTACAGATCTTTGTCCATCACCTTTCTTTCGGTCTTCAGATTTACCTTCTTAAAAATCCAAGCGTATTTCCGGTTTTATATACATGGGGAGAAGAGATTATGTTTTAACTTTGAAAGCTGTAAAGCATATTTTGGAAAGTAAGTTGGTCTTCACAACTCCTCAGTCTCTTACTAAACAAAGTTATGCATAGGTTGATCCTGACTATTCTAGATTTTTCAACAGTTTCGAAAGATTGAGGCTTGCTCGAAGGAAAACCCCTAGAAATAATTTTTCCCCTTTTTCCCTGTGAGCTAAGGTGTCGTGAAAGTTAAGGGAAGGTTGGTACCAAGTAATCAAAGTAGGTTGACAGACCTCCATTGAAAAATATTACACAGATATCACCCCTCATACAAACTAATTACCCCCATTTCGTGTTCTAAAAAGTAACTTATAAGACAGATGGTGAAAGGAAAGTTATATTTAATTGTCCATCTAGTCCGAAGAGACGATGAAAGGAAATTCAGAAATGACTGCCCTCGTCTCAGCATTTAAATGCATAAATATATTTCGAAGTGGTGAAAGGAAATTTAGCAAAAAGGGCTAGATAACTTCACCGGGGTACTGAACAAGCTCGCTGGCAGTGAAGCAATATCTAAGATATTTGTAAGGCTATTATACATGAATCTCACTCTACTCTGGTAATCAAATTTCTCAAAACTGGATCTACATCCTAAGTTCAGATAGGGCTCCCTGATTAAAAACATGTAATAAACTTCATTTGATGCAAACCAAAAGCCACAAGATCTGTTGGATTTCCTAGGACTGTATTGATTGTCTTAATGCAAACCTAAATTCAGTAAAGAGAAAGAGAAAGTCATGAAAGGGACTGCAGTTGAGTGTGAAACATATTTGAGTGTTGAAAATCTTTTCAGAAGTAAAAGACAAAATCTCTTCTTCCCTCTGTATCCCCTTTCATTAAGTGAGTTTCATAGAAGTGAAACCAATGAATCCATTTACCCAATACAAACACGTGGTCTATTGTTCTTCTCGTCTCGCAGGGATATGGGATCCCTAGTTGGAGCTTATGTTGGAGCCACCTTTTTCGACTAGTTTAAGCGTAATTCTTACAATCAAAGGTTGATCATTTAAGTTGTCTTTTACTTCATGACCTTTACCCATTGAAAATATCAATAGTTTTGATATGTAAATTGGTGATGGTCGTTGTACTCTTAATACCACTTCCTTTTAACCATGAACGATATTTTTCACTTTTATTTACCTCGGGATATCGCGTTTCGGGAGTTACAAGTCACACTGTTTCTAAGCCCCGATGCGCGAAGTCATGAAGTAACCTTGAAAGCTTACCCAGGTTAGCGCCAAGAGTAAAGTTCCTTAAACCTTAGTTAAGCACTGTCAGTATTTTGTGTCTCGTCATTCGACCTCCCCAAAAGTCTTACCGTCATAACTCAGATAAGCAAAATCGCGAGACATTCGCGCAAGTTACCTGGGTTAGTGTCAAGGGTGAATAGTTTTTAACCATAGTTAAACTCCGTCGAGATTCCATGACTCGGCATACGCTTCTCCCAAAAGCTATACCTTCAAAACCCCGAGTCGCGAAGTCGTGATATTACTTAAATATAAATTAATTAAAAACTTAATCCAATTTACCTTCTGTCTTAACTAGATCACATCATCGCGATCTCAGAATTTTTTGACTCGACATATGCTCCTCCTCGGAACTATACCTTCGAAGCCCCGAGTTGCAAAGTCGTGATATTAATTAAAACATGATTAATTAAACACTTAATCCATATTACATTTTCTCTTAACTAGATCGCGTCATCGTGATCTTGGGTTTTAGGGGCTCGAAGGGTGAGAATGAAATATCCCAGTACGACGAACGCCGAAAGGTTGATTAAAGTTTAGGAAAACCTAATTAAAGAAGCTAAGCCAACTTAATTAGTGCATTAATAAAAAAAATCGACACGCACCGTCTATGGGATAAATTTAATTGTTTTGCGCCAACTAGTATCATGACCCATCAAAATTTATGGCATTTATTTGAAATAAGTCGAAGTGACAGATAAAGATATTGTTTTTATTGCTAACATCTTTCCCTGATTGTTCTGTTCATAAGGACATCAGAGTTTTAAATGATTGAAATATAGAGTTCTTTCTCTCAGTATTTTCATATTTCATTTCTATATTGCACAGAGAAGCTTTTATCGTCAAGCTAATGTCTATATGTATACACATTTTTACTACAGGAGAGCTAAGTCATAATGCTATGTCATGGCCCCATGAAAAGCGTCCAAGGCAAGTACTGAGAGTTCAGGGCAAGGCTCAGATAATGTTTCTGATACTTCACCATGAAGTGTTGATTCTATCAAAACCTGGTCATACATCTCCGAGGTTCTGCAGTCTGAATTGGTGAACTGTTCAGATGATTCTAGTGATAATGAAAAGGATGACTTAGCCACCAAATACAAGATCATCGTACAATCAGAGATGCATAAAGTAGCGGCCAGGCCACGTCTTCTTCCTTACTGTGATATAATCCGATGGGTGCTAGATCATGTAGATATCTTGACCAGAACCATCATCAGCGAGAAGAAGGTCACTATTGGGACCTTTAGACCAGAACACTTACAGGCGATGTACAAGTTATCATCCACACCGAACTTTGCATACAATTCCAAGTTTCTAGAGGATTTTAAACAAAAGGACTGTGAGAAATACGGAAAAATCTTATCTAATTTGATCAAGGGTTGGGTCTCACACCCCACGAAGTTAAGGGAAAATAGTAACGGAGTTTATTCCATATCTTCCTTGAAACTGCAGTTCAAATACATAAAAATGATGACCTGTAGATTGTATGTGAGGGAGGACACCACACATTTTTTCCTCCCGTGGGTGCCTGTTAAGGTCCTAACCCACACATAGGTAGATCAATGTATTCAGATGTAATAAAGGTCAATATTAATAAGGCCTTTCAATAAAATAGAATAAGGTGGATGTAAGAAGACCTAATAGAAGCTTCCACTTCTAGAAGGATCTTCCTCTAGATGCTTCTCTTAATAGACATATTTAGTATAAATAAGGGTCGAGGGTATGAAAACCCTAGCTTGGAGATTATTGTAACAGAGTGTTGCTAGATTGGAGGTTGCCCCCTCGAAGAGGCCTGTGAACATTTCTTTATGAATCAAAGTGTTATTTCTATTGCTATTCTTATATCATTTTTGTGTATTGTGAAGATTATGCTGGATATTTTACTGTTATTTTTCCATTTCTAGCATTTTATTTCTGTTCTACATATTTTATATATCTGGTATCTTGCAAGTGGTATCAGAGCACTTTCCTTGGCATAAATTGTGATATTTTTTTTCTTCAGGGTAGAGATGTATTCCGGTGTCTTTAAGCCACAGAGATCTGTCGTTACGTGCATAAACCCACAGTTGAGGGATTCATACATGTAGGAAATACAAGTGGTTCTTAAGCGCACATCTGTTGGCCACCCTTGTAACCCCTGTTGGTACCCCTTCGAGTGGTAGTGCATCAGATAGAACCTATGTACGGATCGACCTAGATTTCCTGAAGCCCTCTTTAGATAAACTTATTGGCCGCTAGACTGCTATAGTGTCATCGAGAACAACACTCGAGAAGATACTCTCTAGTACCTGGGTAGTCAGGTAGTATGGCTAAGGGTACGATCTATCCTCCTTAGTTAGTGCCCTGAGATATTGGGCTGAGTACTACTGTTGGACCCCACACATATATCAGAGAGCTATAACACAGGGCAAACCCTTGTCTGTAGAACCCTTGAATACCTAACCCTTGGGGAACATAAACATAAACATAAACAAATTAAACTGGTGAGATCTATTGTCGCACATCTGTGTTCGGGTTTATAAGTAAATACATATTTCTTTCTAGTTAAGAATTTGGGGATTTCAGCACTACAACATTCTTCAGACCAAAGTNAAAAAAGTCTAGAATTTTTTTCACCATTATTTGAGACCTATTCCATTAGATTCATCTCTTATCCCTTATCACATTCATCCATATTATTTTTCTACAAAAATTTATGACCCTGCCCGCTCCCTTTTCAGTTCACCCATCCTCATGGCCCATACCCGTAGCCAAGAACTAAAGTCTCGCTTCAACACCTTGCAATCTGGTTTCCTCGAGACCCAACAAGAAGTGCAACAACTCAATGCTACTATTGCCTCACGTGATGCATCCATCAATACCACCATAAATGCATCTGTAAATGTAGTTGTGCAGTCTGCAATGGCGGAAGTCAAACACGAACCGACTACCCATCTTGAATCTATCTTTGCATCACTCTACACCAAACTCAATATCCCTACCGATGACTCTTTTCCTGATGCACATAAAAAGACTGAAGGTAAAAATTCTTCCCATTCCTTTCAACCCCATCACTTTCAACGGGACATGCGCCTTCCGCGGGTGGATGTAACCAAATTTGATGGCTCGGACCCCACTGGTTGGGTCACCCAAATGGAACATTGTTTCTCTCTCTACAACATTACAGATGACTTGGCCAAACTCTGGTATGGTGTTCTCCATCTAGATCAAGAACATTGGAAATGGTGGCAATGGAGAAAAACTTCCCGTCAAGGGTATATTGCTTGGACCCAATTTATGACTGAGCTTTATGAATGATTTGACACTGACACCAACCATTTGGGCCATTTGACAAAATTGAAGCAATCAGGCACAATAGAAGACTTCATAGCGGCATTTGAGTGCCTGGCTTTTCGAACAGAGGGCATGACTGATGCTTTCTTTCGAGAGTGTTTTATCAGTGGCCTCAAGGAGGATATTCGGGCCCATGTCCTCATGGCTCGACCTACGAATTGGGTGGAGGCTACTAAAAAAGATAAAGAAGCACAACAAATTGTTTCCTCTCAAAGTCGTAAGCCTTCCTTTATCCCTCTCCCTAAACCAGTAAACCCCACTACTCCCTCTACCCCATTAAAAATCCAAAAATTGACCAGGGATGAAATGGCTAAATGCCAACTCAAAGGCCTCTATTATAATTGTGATGAAAAATATTTCTCAGGCCACAAATGTAAGGAACAAAAGTTTTTTATGGCCATCTCTGAGGATATTACAGAAGAGGATGTTGACACTCCCCTTGTGCCTGAGTCACCAGAAATCACTGACATGAACCCTCCCTCCGACCCTCCCGAAGTGGAACCGATCATTTCCCTCAATGCTCTCACCGACTTCTCTTCCCATGAAACCCTCAAGTTAATCGGTTACATCAAGCACTGAAAGGTCATCATTCTGGTTGATAGTGGTAGCACCCACAATTTTATTCATCGCCGCATTGCCCAAGAAACCCATTGCTATATCCATGCTGTCAACAATTTCCAAATCATGATTGCCAATGGTGGTTCTATGAAATGTGGTGGGCGCTGTGAAAATGTGCATCTCCAAATCGGTGACTACCACCTAAAATCCCATATGTTTGCTATTGACATGGGCAGTTGCGACATTGTGTTGGGTGCAGACTGGCTAAGGAATTTGAATCCCATTCTCATGGATTTTCATAACTTAACCATGCAATTCGACCACGATGGCCACCAATATAAATTCCAAGGCATCACTGTTGGTTCACCTAAGGTCATCAGTTCTAATCACATGGAAAAAATGCTCAAAAAAGGTCATTCTGGTGTCATTGCCCAACTCCACGCCATACAAGCCACAGAGACACCACCAGTGCCCCAAGACCTCCAAGCCCTCCTTTCTAAACATCAAACAGTGTTTTCCACTCCCCAAGGAATCCCTCCTTCCCATAGTTTCCATGATCATTCCATTCCCCTTGTCCCAGAAAGCCTTCCCTCCAATATACGTCCATATCGCCACCCCTTTGGACAAAAAAATGAAATTGAAAAAATGGTCCAGGAACTCCTTATTGCTGGTATCATCCGTTCTAGTACGAGCCCTTACTCATCTCTAGTCGTCATGGTACTAAAGAAAGAAGGTTCTTGGAGAATGTGTCCTGACTTCCGTGCTCTCAACAAACTAACCATCAAAGAAAAATTTCCCATTCCTGTCATTGATGACCTCCTGGATGAATTGAGTGGTGCCCAACTCTTTACCAAACTTGATCTTTTCTCAGGCTATCACCAGATACGTATGAAAGAGGCCAACATTCCCAAGACCACCTTTCACACTCATGAGGGCCACTATGAGTTTTTGGTCATGCCCTTTGGTTTGTGTAATGCCCCCTCCACCTTCCAGAGCCTCATGAACCATGTCTTCCACCCTTTTCTCCGTCATTTTGTCTTACTTTTCTTTGATGATATCCTCATCTATAGAAAAACCTAGACAGACCATCTTACTCATGTGGATCAAGTTCTCCGCCTACTCTCTCAGCACCAACTTTTCCTGAAACAGTCCAAATGTGCTTTTCGTGCCTCAGAAGTAGAATACTTGGGTCATCTGGTGGGAAAGGATGGCGTTAGGGTGGACCCAAAAAAGATTGAAGCTATGCAAGACTGGCCGCACCCAAAGACTCTCAAAAGATTGCATGGATTTTTGGGCCTCGCAGGGTATTATCGCAAGTTCGTTAAGAACTACGGAAATATTGCAGCACCTCTCACGGATCTCCTCAAAAAGAACTCTTTCACTTGGACTCCAGCAGCTGCTCAAGCTTTTCAAACCTTGAAGACGGCCATGTGCACCACTCCGGTTCTGTCCCTTCCTGACTTCACAAAGACCTTTGTGTTGGAATGTGACGCCTCAGGGAAAGGAATCAATGTTGTCCTTATGCAAGAGGGTTGACCTTTGGCCTTCACTAGCAAGCAAATGTCTGAAAGGAATCTGGGTAAACCCATTTATGAAAAAGAAATGTTGGTGATTCTGCATGTTGTTGAGTTGTGGCGTCCTTATCTCTTGGGGAAACACTTCCAAATTAAGACCAACCATCAAAGCCTCAAGTACTTTCTGGAACAACACATTTCCTCCCAGGAACAACAAAAATGGGTGACTAAGATCTTTGGATATGATTATGAGATCATTTACAAGAAGGGAAAATACAATGTTGTGGCGGATGCACTGTCTCATAAATATGAAGATGAAGGATCCATTTTTTCTCTTTCCTTCATTATACCTGATTGGCTCCACGCTGTGCGCCAAGAATGGCTTCAAGATCCCAAAAGTTTGCATCTGATCCAACAACTGCAGAACAAGGCTCCGGCTCCCCTAGGGTACTCCTGGCTCCAGGATGAGCTTTGATACAAAGGCCGCTTGCATTTAAGTAAACAATCCAAGCTCAAATACACGGTGCTTTCTGATCTTCATGCTACACCCACAGTGGGGCACTCAAGGTTCACCAAAACATATGACCGAGTCAAACATTCTTTTTTCTGGGATGGTATGAAACAGGACATCCGTAAGTTTGTCGCTGAATGTGAGGTGTGTCAATGCAACAAGGGAGAAACAGTCAAATATCCAGGCACCCTCCAACCACTTCCGATTCCCCCTACTATTTGGAAGGATATCTCTATGGACTTTATTACAGGCTTACCCAAATCGGGGAATAAATCAGTCATAATGGTGGTGGTGGATCGCCTTTCTAAGTATGCTCATTTTTGCACTCTTCCCCACCCATTTACTACATCCATGGTGGCTCAAATTTTCATGGACCAGGTCTTCAAGCTTCATGGCATGCTACACTCTGTTGTTTCCGATCGAGACCCAACTTTCACAAGTAATTTTTGGCAAGAGTTGTTTAAGCTACAAGGCACACAATTGCATCTCAGCTCAACTTATCATCCCCAGACGGATGGTCAAACGGAAGTCATCAACAAGTGTTTGGAAACATATCTGAGGTGATTTGCCTCAGAAAAACAACACCAGTGGGCTCAATGGTTACCCCTCGCTGAATGGTGGTACAACACTACATACCATACAACCACTCGCATGACTCCTTTTGAAGCGGTATATGGACAGAAGCCACCTTCAGTTCTCTCATACTTACTGGGTACCTCAAAGGTCCAAGCGGTTGACCAAACACTTAGAGTCCGAGAGGATATCCTTCGTACCCTTAAAGAGAACTTGGTCATGGCACAGAATAGAATGAAGCAACAAGCAGATCAAGGTCACTCTGAACGTCAATTTGTAGAAGGGGATCAGGTGTTTCTGAAACTGCAACCATATAAGCAAACTTCCCTTAAGGTCGAGCATTGTCAAAAGCTAGCACCCAAATTTTATGTCCCTTACACAGTTCTCAAGCATGTGGGACAAGTCGCATATTAGTTAGCTATGCCCAGTCAGTGGAATCTACATCCTGTTTTTCATGTTTCATGCTTGAAGAAGGTGATTGGAACCAGGTGCCAAATTCAAACCAACCTTCCAAAGTTAGCTGAATAAGGATCCATTTGGCTTCAGCTAGAAGCAGTTTTGGACCAGCGTGAGCATCGCCTGCATAAGAGAACCATCAAGGAAGTGCTATTACAGTGGAAAGATATGACTCCAACAGATGCCACATGGGAACCAGCTACCATTTTGTAGCAGTTTCCACATCTCAAGCCTTGAGGACAAGGTTGTTTTTAAGGGGGCAGACATGTTAAGGTTCTAACCTGCACATAGGTAGATCAATGTATTCAGATGTAATAAAGGTCAATATTAATAAGTCCTTTCAATAAAATAGAATAAGGCGGATGTAAGAAGACCTAATAGAAGCTTTCACTTCTAGAAGGATCTTCCTCTATATGCTTCTCTTAATAGACATATTTAGTATAAATAAGGGTCGAGGTTATGAAAACCCTAGCTTGGAGATTATTATAACAGAGCGCTGCTCGATTGGATTTTTCCCCCTCGAAGAGGCTTGTGAACATTTCTTTCTGAATCAAAGTGATATCTCTATTGCTATTCTTATATCATTTCTGTGTATTGTGAAGATTATGATGGATATTTTACTGTTATTCTACCATTTCTAGCATTTTATTTTTGTTTTGCATATTTTATATATCTGGTATCTTGCAATGCCTCTAATGCATACAGTCACAGAAGGCTATTCCTTCGACTGGGCCAAACTGTTGTCAGATAGTCTAACTAGTGGGATTACAGAATATCGGACACAGAGGGCGAGTGGGAAGGCCACTTCATTTTTTATGTCCGCATACATCATGGACGTCGTGTGTTTCATGATGCCTTTTCCCTTAATGAGCTAGAGTTGGCCTCCATCTGATGCTGAGCCTATCCATGTCTACCATTCAAAGCTTTGGGAGGATAAGGCTGCATATTTCATATACGAAATTTTCAATTGGGTAATGGTACCGATGCATGTCACCATCTTCGGTAATCCACCGCCCAGGATCTCAGATAACATCGCGGATAATTTGAGCAATGTGGCCAACTAGCACATGGAGGCAAAATTTTCATACATCAGGGTTTTCGGTGCCTCTGTTCCTCTGCATGCTCTACAATTATTTATACCCGATAGGCTGGCTTGTCATGAGATCGCCAGGAAAACTGTGATTGGTGGCATAAGAAAAGAGCTTAAAGGATTTTCGAAGAAGGCATGGCCACCTTTCCCCATTCATTTGAATACCTATTCTTTATTAGATTTCAGGCATGTAAAGGTCGAGGCAGCAGCCTTGGAAGATATTAAATTTCTCCACATTGAATTCAAGAAACATGACCCACACAGGGTCGTGAGTAATCACATGGCTAGTTGTGGCCTTAAAATATTTGAACATGAGAATTCGCCTCATGATGATATTTGACGAGGCGTGAGATCTTATGCCGAATTTTTGGGTCGGATACAAGCCCTGTCGGTCGAAGAGAGGGCCAATGTTTTCAAATTCCAAGAACACCGATGGAGCTTCCTTCCCCCAGTAATACAGGGTGACAACCCAATGACCGTAGAGGTGCAACAAATGAAAGCCAAGGGCTCCAAAGATTTAGCACCCAACCAAGAAGGACACCAGGAAAAAAAGGAGCAAACTGGAGGCCTAAAACAGGAAGTCGAGACTCCCAACTCTCCAAGTGAACCAACCTCGGTTGTTACTCTGGGGAAATCATCTAAGCAGATCGACAATCCCATCGTCTCTGTTACCGCCCTACAGGCCACAAAGGGGATCCCAGATGCAGGTTGGATTTTCAACGAAGAATTAATGCCCATAACTATCGAAGAGCTACCTCCGAATGAATTCTTCTTCGATAAGAAGAGAAAGGTTGTCGTGAAACAAGAAATTTATCAAGAGGCAGTCATAGTATCCAAGAAATTTAAAATTTTAACTGATGGGAGAGCTATGAAAAAAGATGAATTTGCAACTTAAATCGCAGGAACATTGGGGGCTTTCACTATAGCCAACCAATATTCAGTCAGGACCCTAAAGGATTAGCTGAAGCCAAAAATTTGTTTGATCAAAACATTAGAGGCTAAACCAGCTACAGCAGAGGCAGCTGCCAAAGATCATGCAAATATAGGTATAGAGCAAGCTGGAATAGCTGATCAAAAAGAAATCGAGCAGCTCAAAGCTGATCTCAAACAAACACAGTTGATGGCTCAGACCAGTCAAATACAAATAGGCCAGCAAGGAGAATTGATAGGGAAACTACAGGCCAAATTAGACTTCGCCAAAACCCAGGTAATCGATATCGGGATATTTCAATCCCAAGCTATAGAAATAAGAAAAGGAGTTTCGATAGCTCAACAAGGTCTACCTGCTAAGGTGGAAATGATTCAAAACAATTTCCAACTCATTGATTGAGTACTAGAAAACCTCTCTCTCAGAGAAAAATAAGCTGGGGTGGCTCGGGTTGCTTTCCAAGAGGATATTATAGCCACGACGAAAAGGGAAATAGGCAGTAGTTCTAGGTTTTCCATCCCAGAGCAGAACCGAGGTAACATCTTGCTGAAATAATGGGAGCATAACATATCTGAATGCAAACAAGAAGCTAAAGAGGTAAGAAAATCTTGTGAAGAAACTTTCAGTTTTCTAGATGGGAGTTGGTTGGGTTCCGATGGTGAAAGCAACACTGAGATACTAGGCCATATCAATATAGCCAAGCATCTGCTCAATATCAAGGAAAATGAAGAAAGAGAGTTGGCTGAAATATCACAAATAAACCAGATGGACATAGTCCAAATAGATAAATGGCTAATTAAACTGAGTGTACAATTATGTTCTATCAGCACCAAAGACCAACAAGTGGAAGGAAAGTTACCACAATTGGTGAAGGATTGTTGCACTTTTGAGGCAAATAATCAAGCAGAACCTTCTAAGTTGATATCCCAGCTGGTGGAGAGGTGTGTCATTTGCACCAAGCATGCAAAGAGGTAGGTTTCTGGTACCAAATAAGGATAGAGACAAAGAATTGAAATTTTTAATCTCCTTTGTTGTAACCGAAAACCTTTGGAACAATTGAGATTCCAGCATATAGAAATTTGTATAAATATACACTTTGAAGAAAGAAAAAAGGGTTGGAACTTTTTGGTCGATTGTAATAGAGGCTATCTCCTTTCGACAATTAATACAAAGCAATTCAGAGACTCCTGATTCCGTCAAGACTGTGTTATGATTTTGTTTTCTCTATGATTTTATATTTAATTTCATTTCTCTTATACATGTCTGATGAATGTTTCATTGCAATTTAGTAAAACCTCTACTGTGGTGATCAATTTTTAGCTATCTATATCATTCACAATTTTTCCTCTATATTGGCTATTAGCAGGTACAAGACCCGTGAACCTTTTAGATTGTCATATTTTATGCTTCATCAGATTTCTTCTTATCCTATTTTATTCTTCTGTTTACAGGGTGAGATTCTCCTTTGATAGGAGCCTTTCTTTATAGACAACTTAATGTTTTTCTCATAGTTCACACACAATTTATTTAAAATATAACTCAGTTATGGAAAAAGGCCTTTGGTTTGCATTTTATCCTTAATATTGGATTCAAAGTTCTCTTTTATAAGATCAAATTGATACAGCATAAAAACTTCCAACTCTCTTTTAAATTTTTATGTTCCTCTATGACTGTCCCCGTTGTAAGACAACCTAATATTGAACCTAGCTTATCGGACCAAACCCATATTGCTTTAAATCTCTTTGATACTATACTTAAAACAACCACCACCCGGGTAGAACTTGAACGTTCATGGGCCGCAATTGAACGGGACATAAACATCCAGGAATAGTTGGAAGAAAGACAACGACAACCTGGAAATCAACCTTAGATTCCTCTCTCGAAGGTTGACTCTTCTCGCTTTTTTATCCTTTACTCACTTTCGGATGCCTAGACACTGTACTTTCGAAGCCTTAAGTACAGACTTTGGAATAGCAGGTGCAATCATAATACACCCCATATAAGATAAGGAATTGTACATCATAGTTTAGGCATTGAAGTATGATAAATATGATAAATATATACATTTGTTTAGGCATTGAAGTATCCTGCAACATTTTGAGGTATAGGCATTGAAGTATCCTGCAACATTTTGATTCGGTTATCAAGCTGTATGATAAATATATACAAATCGACATGGTCAATTTCCTTTAAGACCTCTTTGTTTTTATTTGACCATAGCTCTAAAGTTAAACTCTTATGTACTTGAAGAATATAAGGGATTACCTACATCTAGCTCAAATTTTGGCAAATGGTTAAAACCTTACAAAACTTGTATATATATGCAAGTCTCACGTCTTTGAGATGATTGTAGGCTTGAAGGGGGATTAAAGTATAAATTTCATAATTTTTTTGTTAAGAAAGGAGAGCCAAGAATAAGCTCATGTGGGAAACTTGAAGTTGTAAAGTCGATATACATTTTAGAGTAAACAAGACTAAATAATGTGGTATTTTTTATACCATGTTGAAACATGAAAACAAGATGTAATTATCTTCTTCAATCATGTAAAGGTGCATTTTGGAATATCTACATTTATCATGTGTAGTAGATATAATAGATTCTCAAGATACCTAGATCCACACTCTAGATGATAATGGATATAAGTTGAAGAGAATTATATCCTTATTTACAATTGCATGGGTATCCCAAGGATATAAAATGATAATCTAGACATTTTGGATAAGAATCAATAACAACTATTTGCTTGGATTGGTCACCATATATGGGAAAATATTCCAATGTTTTTGTGGATCATTTGAAGTTTTCTATGCCATCCTCATTAGAAGGAGAATTTAATGAAGATACATTGAGTGCCAAAGTTGATAGGGATCATCAACTTGAAAGGGAAAAGGTCTAATCCTATTTGAATTCATATATTTGTACTAATGTCATCTAGGCTTGTGCAAGTGACAAAAATTTCAATTTGTATGAATTTGGTGAGTGGAAATTTATGACCCACAAGGAGTAATGGTAAACCCAGGGGTTCATGAGAATGTTGAAAGGTAGAAATATTGTTAGGTTTGTAAAGTAATATTT
>ML813078.1:0-33138 GCA_009831015.1 Picea engelmannii
TCTCTTGTTACTCCGATGGCCAATCATGAGAGAGCAAATATTATATTATAATTTATTTAAATTCTCATAACACTTAGGCCATTGCTTCGATGGTTTCAGACTCCATTCGAGTGCTTCTTTCCTTTTACTTCGACGACCCAAATCCGAATGGTCAACTCAGAAAAGGGTTTGATTTAATATTTAAATTTTATAATTATTACCACTCTCACGCCATCGCTCCGATAACTTCGCTCTTGATTCAAACACTCACTTCCCTTTACTATGATGGCTAGACTTTGATGGCCAATCACAGAGGAAGACAATTTTTGCTAATAATTCACATATATTTATGTTGGAAAAAATGGAAAATATATTTCCAGAACTTAAAATACTAATATAAAATGCCTTGTTAATGTCTGCTTCAGGAGTTCAGGGCGACCATGTGTAGAGCGTGAATTCCAAAACTAGGGAGATCTTAGCACACTTTAAACTTTTGCATAGAAAGGAAAGATTTCCAATTTTCCATTATTCATGCACTAGGAAGAAATCTTTAGTTGTAGTATAATAGTTTCCAACCTCAATATTCAAGTGTTTGGACAATTAAATGGTAAATTTGGGAATTTACCAGTAATTACTAGACTTTACCATTCGTTCAACTTTGTACATATATAAATTTGTGCAAATTACTTGTTTAAATTATTTTCCACAATATTACATTTCTTGGAAATAAAATCGTCCATGGTAAAGCTATATTTTTACCATAATGTACTAATCTCCTATTTACATGCATCTCTTTGCTATTTTCAAGGAATAGTTACTATTCCCACATATTTCCCTTTTGGACATCATATTTACTATGCAATTCCTGGTAAAATATCTTCTCTTACCAAATTCTAATGTAGCTTAATAAATCTCAATGCATTAAATTTTAAATTTCATTTATTTCAAATTTAAAGCTTAAATTTGCATTTCTCATTTCTTTATTATTATTATTATTATTTGTTTTAAAATACTTTTCCTCTCTTTAACATTGGGATTATTTTCTTAATATCAACCAGGGGTCTGAACTTCCTTTAAGTTCTAAGTCTAGTATATTTTCCACACCAGCACAAAGACCAAACCCAGCTGTGCGACCTTCACTTTTCTGACATGAATTGCATTTTCTTAATTACCAAGATGATTTATGAGAATTTTAGTTGCTTGAATTTACTAATACTTGGGGATTTGTTTAGATAGATTATTACATGTGATCATCAAGTACTCTGTTCCTAATTTAAGTGAGAACCGATTACTAACAACTTTCCTTTCCAAACAGAGACAAGCATAAAACTAACAACAAAATATGTTTTCCAAACTTTATTTCAGATTTCCTAGCCAACCAGACAATCAAAGTGACAATTCCATCATTTGAATATGATAGTAAATTCTACATTTATCTAGTACATGAAATCCACAGTATAAAATAAATTAGTCATGACAACACAAGACACAAGAAACAATTATCTGAAACTAAAAAATAACTGGCAATTGCTGAAGCTTTGTGCCACTTTCCACCCAACCAGAGGCACAAATTATCTTTGGTGTATTTCCCAGTTGGCCAACCCCTAGCCAAAGTATGATGCCATGAGAGAGAGTTCTTATTTTGCTCAACAACCAACAAGGGATAAAATTTACTCTCCTTCTCCCACAAGAAACTACAAATCTAGTATTCTATCCACCAAGCAAGGGGGTCTGCTGTGATTGCTCACTCAATCAATCAATTTATCTATAGCCCCATTTTTCAGCTTGATTATAAAATGCTTCCCAACAATTCCTGCACCCAAAACAATTTTTTTTCTCAGTTCTCTTTAGAACCTAAGAGTTGCACACACTCTTCCTCTCCACAAATGGTCTTTAGATCCATTCACGTGTCTCCTCTGCTTCTGCCCACGATTTGCCCTCTCTCTTTTCTTTCCTTCTGCAACAAGATTTCATGGGTCCAATCCCCAATTCGTGGGTTAGATAAGGAAGATTCTAGATGGGCACTCTACCCAACTTCTCATTGACTCTTGAGAAATACTTTCCAACTACCAACTTGACTGGTAATTAAATTCTATGGGACAAACGACTGTTTTGGCTCTAAGAAAAATTAAATCCAACAAAGTACTGGCCTGGAAGGGCGTCATCTCAACCATTACCGGTTCCTCTCACCATCCCTCTCATGCATCATAACCTACATTGGAAACACCTTCAACGATTGTTCAAAAATTTCCATTTTTTTATATATAAGAAACATTTACATTACCTTCTTAACAAAGGTTCATCATTTTCCAAAATTCACACATAACAGACCTGACCATATTATTTTAGCAAGAAAATATTATATTTAAATGTTGGGAAAAACATGGGTGTTACAATCCCCTCCCCCTTAAAGGAACACCATCCTCGGTGTTCTACCTACCACTGTGATATTTATGTACAACAATGAACAAAAACGAGTATGCCTATTTCATGGCATCCTCTATTTCCCATGTAGCTTCATCTAGACCAAAGTGTTTCCACTACACCTTGACATGTGAAATGGTTCTATTCCTGAGAAGGATTTCTTTCCTTTCTATTATGCATTGTGGATCTGGCAGAAATTCTCCCTCTGGTTCCACCTGGACCAAAAACCAATCAATTATATGATTAGAATCATGTAGATATTTCTTCAGTAACGAAACATGGAAAAAAATATGTGCTTTCAATGTGGGAGGAAGTGCTAGTATATATGCTACAAGTCCCACTTTGTCTAAAATTTCAAAGGCTCCACAAAACCAAGGTGTCGTCTTGGCATAAGTTCCCATTCTTAAGGAACTTCTTCTGGGTTTAATTGGAAGATACACACAATCTCCTACTTTGAACTCTCTACGAGCCCTATTTTTGTCTGCATAGCTCTTATGTCTGTCCTGAGCTATTTTCATATTTTTTTTTATCTGAAATACTTGTTGTTCCATTTACTTGAGCATATCTGGCCCAAGTGTGATTCTTTCCACTGGGTTATCCCATCTGATTGAAATATTACATTGTCTACCATAGAGAGCCTCAAAAGGACTCATCTTCAATGACTCTTGATAGCCATTGTTGTAAGAAAAATCTACTAAGGGTCAATATTCCTCCCATTTCTTGGGCTGATGCATCACATGCATCTATAGCTACATTTTCCAGCTTGATTATAAAATGTTGCCCAACAATTCATGCACCCATTTTTTTTCTCAGTTCTCTTTAGAACCTAAGAGCTGCACACACTCTTCCTCTCCACAAATGGTCTCTAGTTCCATTCACATGTATCCTCTGCTTCTGCCCACAATTTTTACCCTCTCTTTTCTTTCCTTCTGTAGCAATATTTCGTGGGTCCAGTCCCCAATTCGTGGGTTAGATCAGGAAGCTTCTAGATGGGCACTCTGCCCATATTCTCATTGAATCTTGAGAAAGACTTTCCAACTACCAACTTGATTGGTAATTAAATTCTATGGGACAAAGTACTATTCCGGGTCTAAGAAAATTTAAATCCAACAAAGTACTGGCCTGATAGGGGGTCATCTCAACCATTATCGCTTCCTCTCACCATCCCTCTCATGCATCATAACCTGCATTGGAAACACCTTCAACAATTTTTCAACAAATTCCATTTTTTTTTATAGAAGAAACATTTACATTACCTTATTAACAAAGGTTCATCATTTTCCAAAATTAACACATAACAAACATGGCCATATTATTTTAGCAATAACATAATTATATTTAAATGTTGGGGAAAATAGGGGTGTTACAATCCCCTCCCCCTTAAAGGAACACTATTCTCGGTGTTCTACCTGCCGCTGTGATCTTTATGTACAACAATGAACAAAAACGAGTATGCATTTTTCATGGCATCCTCCATTTCCCATGTAGCTTCATCTGGACCAAAGTGTTTCCACTACACCTTGACCTGTGAAATGGTTCTGTTCCTGAGTGGAATTTCTTTCCTTTCTAGTATGCATTATGGCTCTGGCAGAAATTCTCCCTCTGGTTCCACCTGGACCACATACCAATCAATTATATGATTAGAATCATGTAGATATTTCTTCAGTAATGAAACATGCAAAACATTATGTGCTTTCACTGTAGGAGGAAGTGCTAGTATATATGCTACAAGTCCCACTCTGTCAAAAATTTAAAAGGGTCCACAATATTGAGGTGCCAGATTGGCACAAGTTCCCATTCTCAAGGAACTTCTTCTGGGTCTAATTGGAAGATACACACGATATCCTACTTTGAACTCTCTAGGAGCCCTATTTTTGTCTACATAGCTCTTATGTCTGTCCTGAGCTATTTTCAGATTTTTTTTTATCTGAAATACTTGTTGTTCCATTTAATTGAGCATCTATGGACCAAGTGTGATTCTGTCCACTGGGTTATCCCAACTTATTGGAATATTGCATTTTCTACCATAGAGAGCCTCAAAAGGACTCATATTCAATGACTCTTGATAGCCATTGTTGTAAGAAAACTCTACTAAGGGTCGATATTCCTCCCATTTCTTGGGCTGATGCATCACATGCATCCTTAACATGTATTCAAATACTCAGTTTACCCTCTCTTTCTTCCCATCCATTTGAGGGTGATAGAATATACTAAATAACAATTTAGTCCCAAAACTAGTAAACAAAGACTTCCAAAAATTTGAAGTAAATTTTGTATCTTTGTCTGATATGATTTCCCTAGGTATGCCATGCAGCCTAAATATTTATTTCATGAAAACATTGGCAATATCTATTGCCTTGCAAGTTGATTTTGCAGGGATAAAGTGAGAAACCTTGCTCAGTTTATCCACAACCACAATAATGACATCATTCTGTTTGGTTTATTTAGACAATCCAATGCTAAAATAAATGGAGATGGTTTCCAATTTCCATTCTGGAATTGGTAGGGGCTGCAACAACCGTTCTGGGTGCTTGTGCTCCACTTTAACATGTTTGCATTCTAAACATTTATATAAGTAATCAACTATGTCCTTTTTCATTCATGGCCAATAAAACAATTTCTTAGTGGCTGTGATCATTTTCTGATAACCAGGATAACTAGTATATGGTCTTTTATGTAGTTCATCCATTATGAACCTATTCAATTTGTTACAATTTGGAATATACAACCTACCCTTGTAAGTTAGTAGGCCATCATTCAATAGTTGATACCCTTCATACTTCAAACCTATGGGCTCTTGCTATAGATATGCCTTTATAGTTTTGAAAAAATCATCTACTTCTTGTGCACTTTTGACCCTCTCCTTGATGTTCGATTCACAGGTACTTATAGCTACAAAGCGAATCACTTTCATACTTTTATTGAGGGCATAAACCACCTATTTTTTTTTTCCCTTAATGTGTTTGATTTCAAAAACAAATTCACTAAGGAGAGCCATCCACCTAGCTTTCCTAGCATTGAGTTTGTGCTAGTCAAACAAATATCTCAGCCCACTATGGTCTGTCATGAGTACAAATCTTCTGCCTAGGAGGTAATGTCTCCAAATTTTCAAAGCATGCGCTATGACAACCAATTCCAAGTCACGTGTCACATAATTGATTTCATGTTCATTCAATTTTCTAGACTCATAACATATTACATTCCCTTCTTCCATGAGGACTCCTCTCATTCCTTCTTTGCAAGCATATGTACACACAAGGAATTCCTTTTTGGGTCTGCAATTTTCAGCACAGGTGCATTGGTTAAGGTGTTTCGGTTGTTGAAAACTCTATTCACACTCGACAATCCAAAGAAATTTAACTCCTTTTTTCTGAAGGGAGGTGATTGGATAAGCAATATTGGAAAACCCCTTTATGAACCTTTTGTAGTATCCTGCTAGGCCCATAAAATATATGATATCAACTACATCTCTTGGTGTAGGCCAATCCATAATGTCTTTGATTTCGTTAGTATCAACTGCCACTGCTTCCTCAGTGATGACATGGCTTAAGTAATGGACTTGTTTTTGGAAAAAGTCATATTTACTAAACTTTTCATAAATCTTGTGCTCTCTCAACACTTGAAGAACTAATTTAGGTGCTCTTCATGCTCTTCCACATTCTTATAATAGATTAGGATACCATCTATGAATACCAACACAAATCTGTCCAAAAACTTGCTGAGCACATTATTCATTAAGCACATAAAGGTGGCCGACGCATTTGTAAGACCAAATGGAACCACCACAAATTCATAGTGCCCATATATTGTCCTAAATACTATTTTGTGGATGTATTCATCCTTAATATGGACTTGATGGTATCCATACCTCAAGTCAATCTTGGAGAAAATTGTAGCACACCTTAACTGGTCAAACAACTCATCAATTCTCGGGAAGAGATACATATTCTTAATTTTCATCTTATTAAGTTGCCTGTAGTATATTCACAACTTGAGTATGCCATATTTATTCTTCACAAATAAAGCTAGTGCTCCCTAAGGAGACACACTAGGCCGGGTGTAACCTTTTTCCAACATCTCCTTCAGTTGTAA
This sequence comes from Picea engelmannii, assembly GCA_009831015.1. Classification (NCBI taxonomy): domain Eukaryota; kingdom Viridiplantae; phylum Streptophyta; class Pinopsida; order Pinales; family Pinaceae; genus Picea; species Picea engelmannii. Next base: position 6,496 of record ML813078.1, read on the forward strand.
CTTGAGATCAACTAACTCAGGTGTACTCATTCTATAGGGTGTTCCAGACATTGGCACCGCTCCAAGTACAAGTTCTATTGTGAAATCAATGTCTCTTCTTGGAGGTAGACCTAGTACCTCATCTGTAAAAACATAGTTATACTCTCTCAATATATGATGGTATTATAGGCTTCATTTACTGTCCTCAACATAGTTCAGTACTTGTATTGCATACAAAGGACACCATTTTATGTAACACTTCTTCACTTTAAGGGATGGTATTTGTCTCATTGATACATGCTTTTGAATTCCTTGTAGGGTCCTTTTCTTCCCTTCATCATATTCACACTCTAATGTTTTATTGTAATAGTCCAACTTGGATTTATGGAAGCCAACCATTCCATGCCAATCAACATGTCATAAGATCCTAAAGGGAGTATGTTTAGGGTTCCTTGGGTAGAAAACCCATTCATAATGAATTGACATGTTGATATGACCTATGTTACCTTTATTTTGTTCTAGTGGCTAGCTGTACCAACCATGACTTAACATGTTTTACTTGCTACAGTTTACATTTCTCAATATTTTGAGGGGAAACATAACTCATATTAGAACCATGGTCAATTAAAATGGAAACAAGATGGTTGGCAATCATACCTTCCATCTCCAACATTGAAGCTTGGTTCTAAACTTGTCTATTATCCAGGGTTGCATAAAGTTGTGGCATGCTCCTAGCCACATCATTGACCGTGGTAGCTTCCTGGATGTTATAGACCCTCCTACTGTCCTGTTGCCTATGTGGGCAGTCCCTTAGAAATTTTTCTTCTCCACATCCATAATATTTCAATGGCTCTCTCTTTGTATTATCAACCTTTCCTGGGGTTGATCCAAAGAGTTTGTTTCCACTCCGAGATGGAAATTTATACTGATATACACTCTTAGTAGGAAGGCTCATATTATATGTTTTCCCATGATTATTAAATATCGAGGATTTAAACCCCTTCTTGAATCCCAATTTACGTTTCTTCTTCCAGTCCTTATGAGGTTATTCCCTCTGCTTGAATTGTTCATAGAAATACCCTACCTTCCGAATAGTGTCTTCTAAGGTCTTAGGTTCATCAAATTCAATTCTTTCTTGAAAATATTGAGGAAACACACTAATAAATTGCTGTATCTTCACCTTTTCATCCTTTATGTAGGGCACATACCTCATCAACTCAAGAAATTTGTTGATATATTCATCTATGGTGACCTGTCCTAACTTGAGTTCATAAAACACCTTAGTATTTTCATCATCGTACCTTTCAGACATATAATTCTTCTTGAAGTGTTTCTCAAATTGTTTCCATGACAAATCCTTCTCATGAATTCCTTTTACATTCCTAAGGTCCTCCCACCAAATGGATGCCTTTCCATTCAAGTTGAAAATGGCTATTTGAGCTTTCAAATTTTCAGAGTAGTCATGGACTCTAAAATACTTCTTTAGTCCAAGTAGCCAAGCTTATGCTTCTTCCCCCTTTTTAATCTCCTCATCAAAAGTGGGTGGCTTGTGTTTCTTAAACTCTTTAGGGTCATGGATCTTGGAACACTTCCTCCTCATTCTTCTCCTTTGAGAATGTGAGCTAGTATCACTATTGGATAGTTCTTTGGAGTTGTCATCTTCCTCGCTAGAAGATTCTCCAGATGAATCCTTGATGTTAGCATGCCTTTTGGCTCCATGTTGGGCCTTCTTCGAGGCACTTCTCCTTGTATTGCTGCTTTTAGGGCCATGCTTTTGTATCTCAGGTGGACTTTGGGTTTTCTTGGACATATGTCTATCCACATTACTGACTGCTATCTAATGCTGCATTTGCCTATGTATATTTGATAGGATTTGCAACAAAACTGCATTTATTTTAGTTTTATTTTCTTTTTCTTTCATAAGCCTCTCATTGTCTGCTTTAATTTTTTGTAGTTATTCCACGAGGATTCTTACAGTTTCAACCAAATACAAAGAGGTTTCCACCACTCTCCTTTCACCAAATTCTTCTTATATGTTATGGGAGCTCTCTCCCTTATCATGACATGTCACCATTATTTATGTTGTAGTTTTCCTTGTTGTCCACTAAGTGTTTAAGTGTTGATAACAACATTTTCTATTAGTTAATTATCCACTAATTTATGAACAACACATGTAATTTTGTAAGGAGAAATCAACTTCATCATTTAGCATATAAAAACAACTCACAGTTCAGATTTAAAACATGTAAAAAACATATCGCAAAATGTATCATCCCTCTTTTCATTAGTAAAGTTTAGATAATCTCTTATGGATAGGGTAGGGTAGGGTGCCCTCCCCCTTAAAATTCTCTAATAAAATTTATTCGAATCTTTCATGAGCCCAATAAGGTCAAGTGTTGTTTCCTACTCTAATACCACTCTTAACACACCCAAACCCCTAAGTAAATTTCTAAGGGATGGGGTATTAAATTTTTGATTTTCCTCAACCATCTCAAAGCCTCTTCTGAAGGATAACACCATCTTCTACTCGTCAAGATATTTCCAAGGACCGTAGCCATGCTCAGAACTAAGCTTTGGATTAGAATTTATAGTCTCTTGTATTTCATTTATTGGGTTCATATTTAGTGCCATGTGAAACCACATGGTTCCTCGTCACTGGTGCCATCCAACATGGCACTGACATGGCATTCACCGCATAACCCATTTGACTCCCCCGTCCATTGGTTTAGATATTTTCCTATTCATCAAAGTCATCCCATTGAGGTTAGCATATTTCCCATATCTAATCCACTCTGAACGACTCTCTCGGACCACACACACTCTAATGGATCTAACCTACAGATCCAATGACCCCTGGGATAGGACATCAACGACTCTAATTACTTTCAAGTCGCCAACTTGCATGGTGGTTAAAGACCCTTCTCATGCTCTAACTGCACTTGGATTATGTGGGCCTATGAGGATCTATGGTTGAGATTGAATTTTCTCTTACCACCGTGTACCTATCTCTTGATGTGACACGTGGTCCATTATCCACTTGACACATGGACCCATCATGACACACCACATCATCGTAGGATACAAAGGCTCGCTCGACCAGAGATTGACACTTGTCCTTATCTATAAATTGATTAAGTTACTTAATCAATACTTTCTTAAAATACCACTCCTTGGTATTTATTTGTTTAATCCTTATTAGATATAATTAGTCTCTACGAATTAATTACCCCCGTAATTACATTTTTACTTAGCCTAATATACCGACATGGTAATTAATGAGGATTTACTTTCTCACAATTTTCCCTAGGAATGGTTTAGTGCTAATTTAATTATCTAGGTTATAAACACATTATAATGAAATTATTTTAATTATATCATAATATAATTAATTTCATTTTAAAGTACCCAACTCCATCGTAATGCACCCAGGTTGCATTATAATATATTTTATTATATTATTAATAAAGCAAGTGGGGATTTCAGACTCCGAATTTCGCACACAATTCATGTGCTCCTTTTCCTTTTTATCGACGGTCAAACTATGAAAAGGTAATGGATTTAATATTAATATTATAATATTTAACATTTTAATATATCTCAGGCCATCGCACTTTGAACCTCCACCCTTTTCTCATTACTCTGATGGCCAATTATGAGAGAGAATATTTTAATGTTATAAAATATATGTGGGACCTTATAGTACCCAAGATATCACACTCTGATCATGTGCTCCCCTCTTTCTGCTCCGATGGTCAACTCCGAAAAGGATTTGGGAATTGGTGTTAAATTATTATAATATTAAATGTTATATCAATCCAGGCCATTATTTAATATAATATATTATTTAAGGTAATTCAAATCTCCTTCACATGCAATATTAAATATATTTATAACTTTATAATATTCTAGCTATAATACTTCGAACCCTTTGGAGTTGTACTATGAACTCTTCGGATTCTAAACGCACATACTCCTCTCGTTTTGTCCGATGGTCAACTGTGATCGTCAATTCCAGATGGGTACTCTTCCCATCTTCTCATTGACTCTTGAGAAAGAATTTCCAATTACCAACTTGATTGGTAATTAAATTCTCTAGGACATAGGACTGTTTTGGGTCTAAGAAAATTTAAATCTAGCAGAGTATTGGCATGGCAGGGGGCATCTAAACCATTACTAGTTCCCCTCACCATCCCTCTCATGCACCATAATCTGCATTGGAAACACCTTCATCAATTGTTCAACAATTTCCATTTTTTGATTTTATAGCATAAACATTTACATTACCTTCTTAACAAAGGTTCTTCATTTTCCAAAATTCACACGTAACAAACCTATCGATAGTATTTTAGCAATAACATAATTATATTTACATGCTAGGGAAAACAAGGGTGTTACAATATATTATATAAATTATATGTAATATATAATAGATAATCTATAATCTATAATCTATAATCTATAATCTATATTTATATATTTATAATATATATATTATATAATATATATAACAAAAAACTATATTCACGTCCATTGTAACCGATCTCCATATCCTGATAGACTTAGCTCTCGTCTCGACAAAGACTCTCGATCAGATATACCAACAGTCCCAACTTCCGTCTCGACAGAGTCTCTCGATTGGATACCATGACAACCCTAGCCTTGCTCGATAGAGGAAACGAAGGAGATAGCCTGACTCAACAGAGGAGACAGAGGAGCCTAATTCGACAGAGGAGCGATTCCGCCAAAATCGGTAAGTGATAGAGAAAACAAGTTAACTTTCCTTTCTATCACATTGTGTGAGGCTCCACGATATGGAAGCCATATTTAAAGAATTCTCCCATCTTTGCGATACGTATTTTAGGGCTTCATAGAGAAAATAATTCAATGCCATGGAAATTGTTTCATCAACAAATTAGTAAACTACAAAATTTTCCAATCCCTATAATTATGTTTTGAATGCTTGAAAACCCACCATGGGAGATGATTCACCAAATCCACTATAATACCTAACTCGATAAATTACGCTGCTGCTTAATCAATTACAATATACTGCACCATGGATAGTCTTAAAATTGTTTATGACGAGCATGACAGTCACATGGTATCTTGAGATTCAAACATTTGGAGAGAATGATCACAAAAAAAAAAGGTAATCCTAACCGACCATAAACATAATAAATCCCTCCACAAGGGAGGAACATATTTAAATGTCAGACTAGTTTAATTATTTCTAAATTAAGGAGTAATTTTTTCTGAACAATTAGGACTCTGCCTCGAGGTTGCTCCTCATTCTTCCTGGTTTTGAATGTCACTTTTTGGAGCTTTGTTGTAAATATGCCTATGCAACTTGTTAATTTATGACCATGGGGGAGTTCTAAATAGGCTTCCTAGAGTGAAACAAGGTTTGGAAATGTTTTGACCTCCTTTTTTTTCTTTATGTCCAACATTTTCTGCAATCTATCCCTTGTTGCATGTTTTGTTGTTTTAACTTGTAGCACCAATGTAGTTTTAGCTTGTTGTCATGCCATTGTGTACATGGTCAGGGATATCAAGGGCACTTTGTATTAAGTGCACCAGTGCACCTATGTTAAATTGGAGTGCCATGACCCAATTTCCACACAAACTTTTGTTTTCCACTTCTACAAATGAGTAGATTTATTAATAACTTCTACTAAAATCACCATTAAAATATTGTTTTGTAGTAGTGTTGTCATGTCTAAAACATCTATTCCATATTTCCAACCCGTTCTCACCTATTAAAACCAATACACCAACATAATTCATTTTATAAACTTATATATTACCTTCCATGGGAGCCCACATAAGAACAATTCTAGATTGATATTTAACAAACAAGTCTGCCAATAAAATTCTACTTTTATTATTGGGTATGTAACCTTTGCAACAAATAACAAATAGTTAGTCAATTTAGGAACATACAAGACTCCATTTAGTTCCTTTTTCTCGACTCTCTAAACTAAAATACATCACTCCAACTCCATGAATTTCATGACTATTAACATCTTGTAATTGAACATTTTCATTAATACTTTGTGATAAGTATCAACCCAATATCTTTGACAAGTTATATGATGTGTTGCCTCAGAATACATTTTCAGAGAACTTAAATACATTATAATCACCTTGGATGTATGGACTAAGATATCACTTTCTATGTTCTCAAATTTAGCTAAAAGTATTTTCTCCTTCACTTTTTAAGTGACAATGAGATGAACCTCAGTTTCTTCTCTTCCAACACTCATATTTATAATGCCCAGAGGACCACAATAATAGTACCTAGCTTTATTTTTTCCACCATTTCATGATTGTTTACCTCATTGTTGATATTTTTCTCTTGGGGCTTGTTTACATACATTCCAATCCCCTTAGTTAATAGCCTTTCACTACCCTTATCTACCTATATTATTCTTCTTCCACCCAATATTTTGATTTCATTCTTGTCAACTAAAAACACTATCACACTATCCCCTATAATTCATGCATCAATCATTATCACTTTCTATGTTCTCAACTTTAGCTAAGAGTATTTTCTCCTTCACTTTTTAAATGACAATGAAATGAACCTCAATGTCTTCTCTTCCAACACTCATATGGTCTTCGCTTCCAACACCCATATTTATAATGCATAGAGGACCAAAATAATGGTACATACCTTTCTTTTTTCCACCATTCCATGACTATTTACCTAATTGTTTATATTTTCCTCTTGGGGCTTGTTTACATACATTCCAATCCCCCTAGTTAATAGCCTTTTTCTGCCCTTATATACCTACATTATTCTTCTTCCACCCAATATTTTGATCTCCTTTTTTCCAACTAAAAACACTATTACACTATCCTCTATAATTCTTGCTTCAATCATTTTTATTTCTCTTAAAAAAAACATCAACAACTATTTCAAAGATTAAGTTATCGTTATTTAGCGAAACACTTTTTAATGTATCATATGAATCTAGCAAAGATTTTAATAAAGTTAATCCTTTTTTATGATTTGGAACTTTATATTCATCCCTTGAAATAACTAATCCATAAGACAAATCCTTATATAAGAAAATGTGTCCACTCATATTATTACCTTCTACATGTTCCCATAAATGGACACGCATAAGGAAAATTGTCTTTTTCTCATAACCTTTAATTAGGTATTCTCACAAGTCCTTGCTTGTATTTCAACTCATATTTTTAATTTATATATGTTCTAAAAGTGCAAGGTCAATAATAGACATTACTTTGTCCAACTATTTTTCCTAAGTACTTACTCCTCATTTGTGGTTTTACCAATAAGATTTCTTATCATTGTTAGTAATCACGTCATGCATACCTTCACCTTTAATAACAATTTGTATTTTTTTCTTATACACAAAAAAACCCTTTTCCATTAGATGTATCCACAACCATATATATCTTACTAGTAGAAAGCTCCACATTACCGATACTCCTCATAACAACAAATTCTAGCTGAGAGTGAACTTTCAATTCAAAAACCCAACCTACCCCTACTTTCTCTAATACAAGATACCTTACCTAGTAGACACCACAAATTCTTGTATATGTCATAGCTTAGCCACTATGATATGCATTAGAATCTTGTTGTCTCTCATACTATATTGAGGCCATAAATTGTGGAAGATAAAATTCCTAGAAGAAAGAAACAAGGGATAGAACAAGACTAAAAACAAGGGAGGGATGCATTGTTTCATTATACACCAAAATGATGGCATTTTTTTATTAACTAGGTGTCTATATACAAGTTGACTATAAATTCCAACAAGGAATAGCTTCTCAATGATTATCTACCACATAGGAATGGCTTGTGGGTGCGCTGTTGAATATATGTATGAAGGACAATTCTTAACTCAATTGCAGATTCTTTGTATCCAATGGGTATGGAGCAAAGTCAATAGAAATCAATGGTTGACTTTTCTCCATGTCCGTTGGATGGAAAAAATATGCAATTGAGTTAAGTTTAGGTAGAACTATTATGAATTCAAACTTCATGCAACCCAAACTTAACCTGATTGTAGATTCAATAGTGTCAATGTTTCATCGAAACCTGCACAGGAGATCTAGATAAGGCAAGTACAAACAAAGCTTATCAAGAAAGGAAGAGAGATTCAATATGGAAGAATGAGAAAATATATTCACACTGCTCCAATGAGCTGATGATTGATACATAGATGATGATCAATATGATCAATATGATAAAATGAATGAGTGGAATACACTCATATATAGGACATAACATTCCATAATAGCAGAATGCATGCATGCATAATAACATAATAATGATGATCTAAAATAGAAAGTCTAAAATAGAACTAGTGAGTTAACTCCCACTAAACTAGTGTGCCAAAAATAGAAATTTCTCCAACACCCCCCTGAACATCACTATGGAGTAAAAATGAGTCTCGACAACTAGGCCATGTTATGTACTCATGTACAATGCAAATAATGAACATTGAATAAAAATGAGAAAAGAAGGAAAACCACGTGGGAATAAACCCCCCCCTCAAAAGACAATGCATCAAAAGAAGAAAAGGCAGCTACTAGGAAATTGTGTTCACTCAAAGACGATATCGCAAAGTCTGAAACTTTTTCTCACTGAAAGTCTTCATGAAGATGTATAAATATTTATGGATCTGATGAAGTCCTTTGGCAACCTGTCTAGCCTTGTACCTCTTGATCCTATGGACCCATCTGCACCTGAAAATATTCCTTTCTGGTGGAAGTGGAACCAAATCCCAAGTATGATTCTTTAGGAGTGAGTCATACTCCTTTTGCATGACTACTTGCCATAATGGATTTCCCACAACCTCATTGTAGAGTTGCGGATCAGAATATTGAACCATATAGCAATGCATGGGCATCGCAGGTTCAGAAGATGAAAGTACATGAGAAGGATCCTCATGCTGAGATCGATTCCTCCTCGAATCCAATGGATTCCCTATAAGGTTTCCTGCTTCCTGAAGTTTTGTCTATGCCTTCTTGGGCATTTGCTGAAGCTTCGTTGCTGGCTTCTTATCTAGCTATACTTCCTGCTTATTTCCATGTACAAAATCTTAGTGTATGGAATCATCTCTGATGTCTGAAACTAATGGAAGCATAAGAGTATTTGCATGTTTCACTGAAGGTGTATGCAAAGTAATCTCCTTATGTGTAAGTAGAAAAGAGGAGTCACTAAACTTAGTGAATTTATAAAACCTTGAATTGTGATCCACCTCACCAATTGCAATGATGGAATTTTCATGCATGTCAAGTAAAAAAACTGAATCTAATGTAAATTGAACCTTTTTACCTTTCTGAATGATCTGATAAACTGAGAGAAGATTCATAGAAATATTTGGAACATGTAAAACATTCTAAAAACTTCCATTATGGATTTCCAATCTCCCCTCTCCTACTACTTATATTGGAGTATCATCCCCCATGAGAATAGGGGGTCTTAAGCATGGAATCAAATAAGAGAAAACTTCCTCTTTTGCTGCCATATGATGGGATGAACCAAAATCTATAATCCATGAATCAAACGAGGAATTAATTGCAACAAGAGCATGATGATTACATTTACCAGGAGCAAGATCTTCTTCTTTCTGCTTCTTGACTCCCTCTAGAATGAAGTTTCCAAGGTTGTTCTGCTGAAGGGCCTATGCCATAAGATCGATCTGTTTCTTCATGCATGTGGATTCTTCATGATTCGGTTTATCGCAGTAAGTGCATTGCTTTCCCTTATTCTTCTTGGAATATGAAGAGTCTTTGGAACCTGAAGAATTGTTAAAGGGTTTGGAATATCCCTCCTTCTTGTTCTGTTTCTCCTTCCTGTTGTGTTTGTATGATCCCTTTCCATCACGCATGGTGAGTGCATGTGATTTGGGATCCTTGATTAGGACCATCTGAATGAGTGTTTCTTTCTCATGTGTGAGGGAATCAATGAATTGATCCATGGTAGGCATCTTCCATTTTTTTCCAATGAGATACCTTCATGAATGGAAAGTGGAAACATAGATAACATATTCTCGTCCTAGCTTGGACAATATTGCTAGAATAATTTGGTCCACTTGTTTAGAATTATCAATACCACAAGTTGCTGAGCTCAATATCAAAGATTTAAACTTAGTAAATAAATCATGTATATTATCAAAAATATTATAATCCAAAGTATTCAACTCTACCTCAAGCATATTGTTGAAATTAATGCAGCTGTAAGAGCCATTCTTCTGAGGATGGAAAATACCTTAGTGATAGACTATGGCCCCCAACACACTCCCGGGGTTTCTTGGTATGAGACCAAGCAGCGAGAGCCATGGAAAAAGACCCTTGTGAGGGCCCCCAATAGATGACTGGGGTTCTTGGTCTAGAACCAAGCAAAAATTCCCTTGTGTGGCCCCCCATCAGATGACTGAGGTTCTTGGTCTATAACCAAGAGACAAATCCTTATGTGGGCCCCCAACAGATGATTGGGGTTCTTGGTCTAGAACCAAGCAGAAAGACCCTTGTGAGGGCTCCCAGTAGATGACTGGGGTTCTTGGTATTGGACCAAGCAGTAAGTCCCTAGATGTGTCTAGGGCCCCTGGATGTGTTCCATGGAATCCTTGCTCAGTGCTTGGATTGATCCCTGGATATGTTCCTTGGTGGTTGATATAAGTCCCTAGATTTGTCCAGGGCCCCTGGACATGTTCCAGGGAACCCTTGCTTAATGCATGGGTTGATCCTTGTTCTTGTACCTTGGTGGATAAGACCCTAGATGTGTTCTATGGCTCCCAAATGTGTTCTGGGGCAACGTGGTTCTTGACTAGGTAGATCTTGGTGCAATACCAAGATGTGTTGATGTGTGATCCTCTTCCTCTCTCCTGGAATGTATCTAGGAGTGTCTATGAAGATGGATCTAGCTACATTGTTGATGTACCCTCTTATGCAGTGATGATAAAGTTTATAGGTCACTATGAGATTCACGTGGACATGTTTTTCTTTCATGTAACCCCCGCCTTGACTTTATCTTAACAGGTAACCCCTTGTTGGCTTGCTTTCCATATTGGTTTATGTGATTGGGTTTTATTTTTGTGTGACTGGGGTTTAATTTTTGTAACATCCCCAAACACCCATACCGGGGCATGCTACTCTAGAAAACACTTTTAATCTCTACTCAACATACTGTAACATACCCAACATCCAACTGAGCTATGCCACATAAATTTTTTGAACTGCATGCAATTAAAACATATGCACACAGAACTCTTATAGACATTTTTATATAAACGTAAACAGACAAATACATTTCATAAATGCATGGATTCATACTAAAATAACAATAAACATGTACATGTAACATATACAAGCGATACCCATAAATATAAAGACAGTTATAACCACACATAAGATAAACCCATAAAAATACACACGTAAATATCAATGCAACATGTAATTTTATCACATAGTTGACACTTATCATGGTAATAATATCACCAATTACGTGTAGAACTTCCACGAACCTCCCAAACTTATACCACACTGCTCATCACTCTCAACAATGGGTCACCCCCGAGTTGGGACTAAACTCAACCCGGGTAAAGGGATTCCTAACCAGGCTAATGAATCTCAGACAACAGGAAAGAATCTGTCATAGGTGCCAAATCAAAGTAACATCCTACAGTCCCTCATTCCCCACATGCTTGTCCCACCCTAGGAAGTGTGCCCCTTCTCTGCTCAATAGTACTTCGGTTTCCCCACTTCCTTTTCGGGCTTCAACAACAAGCCATACACAAAGTCTCAGAGCCCTGTAGATGTAGTTTATCACCTTTAGGAAATCAATTCCCAACAATTCTCTCACCCAGAGAGAAATTTCTCACGGGCCCGACAACCCGCCTCTTCAATATCCCATGAGCCTGACAACCCGCTTCTTCAGTCCAGCTCCCAAGCTAACCAGCTACACAAACATATATGGCTATGGATACAGGTTCAGGTACAATGACATGAAGGTATGGAGGATAGCTCAATGAGTGAGTGAAAAGCTCATGGAATGGATGCATGGATGATCGAATGATGGGAAATGAATTAAGTCCAAACTATATGTATGCATGTCCCCAACTTGACACTTGTCATGTTGGGAGCTACTTTGGCCCACTTGTCCCCATCCTTAGAACTTAGGATAAAATAATTATCCATACTTTAAACTTTAAGAAATATTAATATAATACTCCTTTTTGGATTAAGCTCCCTATCTTATCCCTTTTCCTTAACTTTTAGCCCCCCCTTTCCCTAACTAGTGGAGTTTAGTCCCCCGTACTCTTGTATCGTGGTCGGTATGCGCGCATCAATGTATTTTATATTAATGATAAGACATATACAAAAATAGGCCCACTGGCCTTTAACATATAGGCTCTCTAACCTAATCATCACAAACTGGCTCACTAGCCTATAAAACACAACATATACACAAAGGCTCCCTGGCCTCAAAATCGTGCGCACTTAAGTTGCTGCGTGCGGTATCGAAGAATGTGCACACTTCATAATTTTAATGTGTAGTGCATCACGCACTATACCATGGATGGTGCATACAAAAATGATATCAACAACTCACTAGCGTAAGTACATTTGTATTTACATTTACAATTGAGTTTGGCCTAGGGATATTACAATCCCCTCCCCTTATTTATGCATTGTCCTCAGTGCATTATGTACACATATACAACGAAAATTTCAAAAATCCTCAAAATATGCGGGTATTCTGCCCGCATTGCATCCTCATGCTCCCAAGTAGCGTCCTCAGGACTGTACTAGGTCCATTGGACCTTTACAATCCCTATGGTTTGATTCCAAAGCTGTTTGATTTTCCGGTCCATAATGTGTACCTGATGCACTTGGAAAGCACCTCCTTGCTCCACCTGAATCAAATTCCAATCAATAACATGATTAGCATCATATATATATTTCTTGAGAAATGATACATGGAATACATTATGAACAGACATAGATGCATGAAATGCAATCATATAAGCTACTGGACCAATCCTCTCTAGGATTTCAAACAACCCACAATAGCGAGCTGCCAACTTTGAACAATTTCCCAACTTCAGGGAACTTCTGTTTGCTTTCACTTTCAAGAATACATGGTCCCCAACTTTAAATTCCCTGTGAGTTCTTCCCTTATCAACACATCTTTTCTGCCTGTCTTGGGCAACCTTTAAATTTTGATTTATTTTCAACATTTGCTCCTCCATTTCCCTGAGTAAATCTGGCCCAACCACTGCTCTATCTGGTGGGTTATCCCAAATTACTGGTGTGTTGCATTTTCTGCCATAAAGTGCCTCAAATGAGCTCATCTTTAGAGATATTTAGTATCCATTGTTATAAGCAAACTCTACTAAGTGTAGGTAGTCTTCCCATTTTGATGGTTTATCCATCACATACATCCTCAACATATCCTCAATCACTTGATTCACCCTCTTTGTTTGTCCATCTTATTTTGGATGATAAGCTGTGCTAAAATTCAATTTTTTTCCAAATCCATTAAATAATCCCTTCCAAAAATTTGAGGTAAATTTTGGATCTCTGTCAGACACAATTGTCTTGGGTATGCCATGTAATCTATCAATTTCTCTCATATAAACATCACAATTTTGGCTGCCTTGTGAGTTAGCTTAACTGGAATAAAATGGGCAGCTTTAGTAAGCTTATCCACCACTACCATGATAGAATCATGTTGCTTTTTTGTTCTGGGAAGTTTGGTGATGAAATCCATTGTTACAACTTCCCATTTCCACTCAGGAATGGGTAGTGGATGTAGCAAACCAGATGGGTGTCTATGCTCAGCCTTTACCTTTTGACATTCCAAACATTTGGCAATAAAATCAACAAATTCTTTCTTCATTCTCGGTCAATAATATTGGCTCTTGACAACTGCAATAGTTTTCTGATAACCTGGGTGCCCAACATAAGGTACATTATGCATTTCCCTCAATATCAGATTTTTCAATTCCTGGGAATTTGGTACATAAATTCTACCCCTGTACATCAAAATTTCATCATTATCTAGCTTGTAATGTTCAATTTTCTGCTGCAAATTACCTTGTTGTAATTTTGCCACTAATTCCTTGTATTACAAATCTAATTTGGTAGCCTCTATAATTCTGTCTTTAAAATCTGATTGGTACATGATAATGGATGTAACATGCAATTCATGCACTCTTCTACTGAGTGCATCAACCACTTTGTTCTCTTTCCGCTTGATATGTTTTATATCAAAGTCATATTCACTTAGAAATTCTAACCATTTGCTTTGCCTAACATTTAGAGTTGTCTGATCAAATAAATATTTCAGACCATTATGGTCTGTCCTTAGCTCAAACCTTTTCCCCATGAGGTAGTGTCTCCATTTCCTCAAGGCATGCACTATGGTTGCCAAATCCAAATCATGAGTGGCATAGTGTCTTTCATGCTCCTTCAACTTCCTTGAATCATAACATATAACAAACCCATTTTGAGTGAGGACTCCACCAAGTCCTTCTTTACATGCATCTGTGCATACAATGAAGTCTTAAATTGGGTTTGCAATCCTTAGTCTTGGAGCACTGTTACAACAAGATTTGCCTCACACTATGCAATCTTGCACAGAGGGACTTATTCCATTTCCCTATGCAGACTTATCTTCCCTGTTGATAAAACCCGGAGACAAAAATAAATAGTTTTCCACATGTACGCATCTTGCACACTATACGACATGCGTATACGCAGGTTGCTCCACTATAGATTGTGTACATTGGGATTTGTGCCAAAAAATGAAAATTAAATGTCGGGTTTCCATGTCATGACAAGAGATCTCTGATCCTTGGTCTTCCATATACTGGAAACATTCCGATTCGGCCCTTCAGTTCCATTTTGAAGGCTATAAAGAGGCCAATTCTGAGCTATGGAAAGAGGAGAAAAAATTCAACTTTGAGAGAAAAGTTACTCTGGAGGAATTATTTACTTCATATTAAGTCTGCATTCCTTTGTCCTTTAAGTCTGAACATAGTGTTCAACCCCCAAGCTCTTCCCTTATTGATTGAGAACCTCATTGTTTTTCTCTTATGAGCTTGCCTTTGGTGGAGGATTGAAGTGGTGGAGGCCCAGCTGGAAGGAACTTAGTTTCTCGGTTCCGAACCATGCCGACACAAAAGTCTGTAACATTTTACTTCTACTGATCATTTATTAATAGAAATACTCTTTTCCCGTCCAATTGATATCTTGCAAATATATTGAATTATTATTCCATGGGCATATTTGTTGAGTTTATTAATGGATTATGCTATCTAATGTGATAACCTTTTATATTACCACCATATGATTTCTTTGCTTGTTTGTTGAGAACTTGTTGCAAGTATATAGCTTTGGGTTGAAGTGCTCAACGACGAACTTCATCGAACATCTGGACGAGGTAGGCCTCTTTCTTATCTCGCTTTCATATTGGTTTATATAGCATTTTATTCAGATAGAGTTGATTTCTGCAGTCGTTTCCGTCTGTTGTGGTTTACCCTAGCCATAGAAAGATTTTCCTCGTATCAAACACTTGTTAATAATTGTTTCAAGTGTTGGAAAATCATTTTACAATCCAATGTCCACTGAAACTTCACACCCTTCTTTTGCAAGGAAGTGATTGGGTGTGAAATCTTTGAGAATCCTTCAATAAATCTCCTCTAGTAGCCTGCAAGGCCCATGAATGATTTGACCTTTGTCACATTCTTTGGCGCTAACTTTTCTTCAATGGATTTTATCTTCTTAGGATCCACTGCCATCCCTTCCTTTGAAATGATATGTCCCAAATAATGAATTTGCTTCTGATAAAATGAGCACTTGCTCAATTTGGCATACAATTGATGCTCCTTTAATACTTGCAACACCATCCTCAAATGAAGCTCATGCTCTTATTCTAAATTTGAATATACATGGATGTCATCCAAAAAGACAATGACAAACTTGTCTAAATATTCTTGGAAAACACCATTCATTAAGCACATGAAAACAACTGGTGCATTTGACAACCCAAATGGCACCACTGTGAACTCATAATGACCATACCTTGTCCTGAAGGTGGTCTTGATGATATCTTCCTCTTTAATCCTTACTTGATGGTATCCTAACCTAAGATTTATCTTGGAAAATATCTTTGCATCCTTCAATTGATCAAATAGATCATCAATCCTTGGCAAATGATACTTGTTATTTACGGTCACTTTATTCAACTGTCTGAAATCAATGCACAATCTTAATGTCCCATATTTATTCTTCATGAATAATACTGGGGCACCCCAAGGTGACACACTTGGGCGTATATACCCCTTATTTAGAAGTTCTTCAAGCTGCATTTGCAAATCCTTCAACTCTGGTGTACTCATTATGTAAGGAGTCTTTGACACTGGAGCTGCTCCAGGCATTGAATTTATAGAGAAATCAATATCTCTCTTTGGGGGTAGTCCTGGTACCTCCTTGAACACATCTTCAAACTCTCCCAGGACTGCATGATCTTCCAGATTTGACACCTTATCTTTAGGTGTCTCTTCCATATGTGTTGCAAATATTTGACACCCTTTTCTGTAACATTTCTTCAATTGTAATGCTGAAATTTCTCTGATGGTCATCGCCCTGGGAATTATCTACACTTTCCTTAGGTTCCCTTCCTCATCCAAGCAAGTAAATTCCTTGTTATGACAATCTATGATAGCATGATGCTGATCCAACCAATCCATCCCAATTATACAGTCATAGGAGCCTAAAGGAAATATATTCAAATATGCCCTCGTGTTCAGTCCATTCATGTCCATAAGACGTGACTTAACCATCTCATTAAATTTTATTTTGGATATGGTAGCCAACTGCACCAACCAAGATTTTCCATGCTTGCTTCTTGGTAAATGCAAACTTTCCACCATCTTAGGATCTATATAACTATGACTAGCTCTTGAATCAATTAAAATAACAATGGTTTGGTTGTTGATCATACCTTCCAGTTCAATCATATGTGACTGATACTCTACTTTCTTGTTGTCCAAGGCTGCATATATCCTTGGTACATTTTTTCCCATGTCCTCCACTTTTTTAGCTTGCTGTACATTGTGAACAATCCTCACTTTTTCACCCCTGTGAGGACAATATCTAAACATATGATCTCCTTTACAACCCCAACATTGAATAGGTGGCTTCCTTGGCCTTTGAACCCCTATCTCAATCATTTTTGGTTCTCTAGAAGTTGGTTGTCCCTGAGGATTATTTCTGAAGAATGGTAGCTTAGTTCCCTTCTTCCTCTGATCCATGTTGAATTTCTTTTTGTCTTCCCAATATTTTTGGAAAGTTGGCCTTGCTTTTTTCTGATAATATAGGCATTTAGCTCGCCTTATGGTCTCCTCCAATGTCTTGGGATCACCATACTGCATTTTGTCACTGATAAATGATGGCAACCCACTCAAATACCCATGAATCTTAACTGTCTCATCCTTGATGAAAGAGACATACTTCAACAGTTCTAAAAACCTTCTCTCATATTCATCCATGGTCATACTCCCAAGCATGAGTTCAAAGAACTCTTTCATTTTCTTGTCATAGTATCTTCTAGTCAAGTATTTCTTCTCAAAATACTTCTTGAATTCCCTCCAAGTAACACTTTTCTCTTTAATGTGCTGCACCTACACAAGCTAATCCCACCACATGGATGCCTTTCCCTTGAGTTGATATATGACAATTCTTCCTTCTGCATGAGATGAATATTTATGCAATTGGAAATACTTTCTCATGCCCAACAACCATGTCTCTACATATTCATCCTTCTTGTGCTCACCATCAAATGTAGGAGGTTTGATTTTGTTCATTTCTCCTCGTAGCTCATCCACCCCAGACCTCTTATGCTTCCTGACAGGGGATGGAATTGAGATGTTGTGTTCCCTCTTATTTGAATGCCTCAGGGAGTGATGGTGATGCCTGCTAACACTTCTTTCTCTTCTTTTCTCATCAGGAGACCTGTGACTTCCTAATTTTCTTGAGCCACTCTCCTTATCCAATTTATTTTCTATTATATTAAAGATATGAATTAACTTCATGTTGAATTACTCCTACTACTCTTTGTCTCTCATAAACCTTTCATTATCTACTTTATGGCTTTAGACATCCCTCTGCAAATTTTTAATGGTCTCCCCTTCCTTCTTCATGCCCATTGGAGTTTGTTCCTTCAATGCCCAAATGGACATCCACCCCTATGATCTCATCCTCATGGATGTAAGTACCCTGTGCATATTCCATTCCTCTAGACTCTATGATGATCTTGATCTGATCTATTTGTTTTTAACTTTGCAAAATGTGCAACCAACAAAACTTTGTCAGGCTAATTGTTTCAACAATTTAATGAAAATATGAACCATTCTGGTTCAATAATATATCAGAATTATTTCTTCTCATTTCCTGGAAAATTGAATGCCCAAATAAATTTTCTAGGTGAATATTTAAATTCTACTATTCAAGACCTTTCCAACGCCTTCTCCCATGCTCAATTCTGAGTCTTGAGCAGAAAGTTATGGGTATTTGCAAATTGCCCATTAATTTTTCTGTTCATTCTTCAACTTGGCACAACTCTACGCTGTAAATATGCATTTTCGCACCTAATCCATTGGATTTTTCATAGGATCTCAATTGGGTTTATTCATATACATATTTTGGACAATATGTCCAACTTTCACCTTTTTCTGGGTTCTGGGCTATTAGTTACAGCCTGCTGAAGTTCTGGGCCAATTCGTGTTTTTGTTATGGAATGCTAAATGTACCTTCTTTTCCATATTAAACATTTTTAACATGCCCATAATTTTAATTCAGATCTATTAATGTCTTCTATGGTTCAATAGATTTCCATTGACTGCCCCTGTGCCTCAATTTGATTCCGGAGCAAAACGTTATGGCTCTTTGAAGTTAGTTGGGTCTTAAAATTTACCCTCCATTGTTTGTGCTGTAACTTTCTCATAAAAGCTCCTTTTGACGAATGATTTACACCATTAGAAAGCTCACTATGAGATTTTTTATTTGAGCTGCAAAGATAGAGTGAACCTTGGTATACTCTGTTCTCGTGGTTTTTGAGTACCTAAAAACGCTGTTAAGGGCCTCAAAAACACGTTGCAAAAATTTGCTCGTTTTCCGCTGTTCTTCACTCTCCAAACGACTTCGTGTGCACAATTTTCAACCTATACACCCATATTTACCATGCACAACAACAACACAAGGTAAATCATGCTCTGCACACCTATAACCACTGTGAAACACTTCTCTGTCGCGCACTACTTTTGTGTCACGTGCCAATATCCACTGAACAAAATTTTGGTTCTTGCACTATTACCTGTTGCGCGCCATTTTTGTATCATGCACTTATATTCCACGCACATTTCACTCTACGCGCTGCACCATGCCAAATTTTAGTACGCCCCACCGTGCACCAATACTCTGCGCGCATCATTAACTAAACTGTCGTGCGACAACATATACCCACATTGCGCGTGCACAAACCAAACTTCTCTGCGCTCTGCCAATAATATGCACACCACGCGCACCATTATTATGTGTGTTCACACCGCGCACACCTTATTATGTGTATCCACACTACACAATGCTAAATTCAGCATGCGCACCCGAACACCAACATTTTTTTTTTCTGTGCGGCGCCAAATTTTCGTGTGCGCATCCGCACAACAATATTTTTCCGCGCGGCGCCAAAATTTAGCGCACACACCCGCACACCAACATTTTTCCGTGTGGCGCCAAAATTTAGTGTGCGCAGCTACACACCAACATTTTTCCGCTTGACGCCAAAATTTAGTGCGCGCACCTGCACACCAACATTTTTCCGCGCAGTGCCCAAGTTTTACATATCACAAGCTTTTTACTGCACACCATGCATTTTTAGTGCACCCACTTGCGCACATTCATTTTTATGCGCATCAATTCCTCGTGAATTCCGCTGCAGAAATTAGGGCTTTTGCTTAACTTTTTCCCAATTTCTGCCATAGTCATTCTGCAGCTATGAAATTTGTTCAATTTCACCCTGATAACACCAATTCAACCTCTGCAACAACAAATCGCTGTGGTTTGACATTTCTAGAACAAGTTTTTCCCAAACTCAAGTCACGAGTTAAGAATTTTAATTACTAATCTCTCTCCAACTGTCATGGCTTCACTGTAACTTATAATTTGACCAATTCTAGGTCTGAATTTGTTAGAACATATATTAAATCAAGAATATTTCACCACTTGGCCACATTTCTCAATTTTCTCATGAATTTAACAACAAAAATTGAGTTTTTTTCCCAATTCTGCGAAATTGTTGTTACTTTTTACCATGTACGCTCTGCAACATGAAATTTGGCCACTTCGAAATAAATCCTCCATGAAATTTCACTTCAACTCAATTTGCTCGGCCCATCTAGAATCAATGTTGAAAACCGAATCTCTAAGACCATATTATAACATCCTCGACCACCCATGTCGGGGCATGCTACTCCAGAAAACACTTTTACTCTATGCTCAACATACTGTAACATACCCATCATCCAACTGAGCTATGCCACATAAATTTTTCGAACGACATGCAATTAAAACATATGCACACATAAATCTTGCGGAAATTTATATATAAACGTAAACAGACAAATACATTTCATAAATGCACATATTCATACTAAAATAACAGTAAACATTTACATGCAACATATACAAGAAATACCCATAAATATAAAGACAATTATAACCACACATAAGATAAACCCATAAAAATACACACGTAAATATTAATGCAACATGTAATTTTATCATGCAGTTGACACTTATCTAGGTAAGAATATCACCAACTGCATGCAAACCTTCCACAAACCTCCCAACCTTAGACCACACTGCTCATCACTCTCAACAATGGGTCACCCCTGAGCTGGGACTAAAATCCACCCGGGTAAAGGGATTCTTAACCAGGCTAATGAATCTCAGACAATAAGAAAGATTCCGTCACAGGTGCCAACTCAAAATAACAACCTATAGTCCCTCATTCTCCACATGCCTGTCCCACCACAAGAAGTGTGCCCCTTCTCCGCTCAACAGTCCTTCAGCTTCCCCACTTCCTTTCCAGGCTTCAGCAACAGGTCAGACAGGAAGTCTTAGAGCCCTATAGCTATAGTTTAGCACCTTCAAGAAATCAATTCCCAACAATTCTCTCACCCATAGAGAAATTTCTCACGGGCCTGACAACCCACCTCTTCAATATCCCACGGGCCTGACAACTCGCTTCTTGAGTCCAACTCCCAAGCTAACCAACTACACAAACATATATGGCTATGGATACATGTTCATGTATAGTGACATGAAGGTATGGAGGATATCTCAATGAGTGAGTGAAAATCTCATGTAATGGCTGCATGGATGATCAAATGATGGAAGGAATGTTGGGAAATGAACTAAGTCCAAACTATATGTATGCATGTCGCCAACTTGACACTTGTCATGTTGGGAGATACTTTGGCCCACTTGTCCCCATCCTTAGAACTTAGGATACAATAATTATCCATACTTTATACTTTAAGAAATATTAATATAATACTCCTTTTTGGCTTAAGCTCCCTAGCTTATCCCTTTTCCTTAACTTTTAGCCCCCCCTTTCCCTAACTAGTGGAGTTTAGTCCCCCGTACTCTTTTATCGTGGTCGGTTTGCGTGCAACGATGTATTTTATATTAATGATAAGACATATACAAAAATAGGCCCACTGGCCTTTAACATCTAGGCTCTCCGACCTAATCATCACAAAATAGCTCACCAACCTATAAAACATAACATATAAATAAAGGCTCCCTGGCCTCAAAATCGCGCTCACTTAAGTTGCTATGCGCGGCATCGAAGAATGTGCACACTTCATCATTTTATTGTGTAGTACATGCGCGCACTATACCATGGATGGTGCATACAAAAATGATATCAACAACTCACCAACTTAAGTACATTTTTATTTACATTTAGAATTGGGTTCGACCTAGGGATATTACAATTTTTGTGATTGAAGGTTTAATATGTACTTAGGAATTTAATTAAATTAATATTTGTATTATTTATATGTCAATAATTAATTATTATCCTAAATAACCTAAACCCTCTCCCTACCTATAAATTAGACCCTACCCTAAGCCTTTCACACTTACACTCTCTCCTCTCTCTCCTTGTTGCGGCGACCTCAGTGATCACTCTCCTTTGCTGGTGCGACCTCTCTATTGATGTCTCAGTTTTAGCTCAGAGTTGTTTGGTCTTGGTGTTGGCTGGGAATTCCTTATTGATGAGTTTGCTGGTGCATGAGATGTTGAAGTGCCTCCCTAGGGCAGTTGAATCTGTCCATATGTGCAGAGGTTGCTTCCTTTAGCTACTAGACCTGTCAACAATGTTTTGAGGAGCCTCCTTGTGGGTGTCAGATCTGCCCTTTAGGGCCATAGACATGAGTACATGTGCCACAACCTCTTTTGTGGGCTATCTCTTGACTGGGTGAAGGTCATTGCCTATCCTTCTAGATGCCGTATGTTTAGCTGAGGTCCTTGTGGTTTTTATACTTGCTATCCATACCTTTCTCTTGTACGGAGGGTTTTGTTAGTGGAGGAAATGTTGTTTATACTTGTTGTCCAGAACTTTCTCTTGTATGGAGGGTTTTGCTAGTGGATGTATGGTTGTTTATACTTTCTTTCCAAACCTTTCTCTTGTATGGAGGGTTTTTCTAGTGGAGGAACTTTTGTTTATACTTGTTGTCCAGACATTTCTCTTGTATGGAGGGTTTTTCTAGTGGAGAAACTGTTGTTTATACTTGCTGTCCAGACCTTTCTCTTGTATGGAGGGTTTTGCTAGTGGAGGAACTATTGATTATACTTGCTATCCAGTTCATACCTGTGCTATATTTTATGGAGGGTTCTATCTGCTGAGAGTATTGTTGTTATCTACCTGGAAGTGTTGTTGTTTTGTTCTTGCTGTCTTCAACTTCTTTTGAGGGTTTATATCATTGGAAAAATTGTCCCATAGTCCACTCTGATAGAGATCAAACCCTAGAGGTTTGATCCATGAACCTAAACCTTTTCTGAGCATATTTTTTAGAGGCACACATCCACACATGTGACATATACATATTACATTGATCAAGAGGTAAGCTAAAATGTTTACTTTATACTCACAATTCTTGTTTGTATTCATATATGTTGATCTAGTAAACAATTTTTTTTAAAGCATTTTGTTTTTCTTTTTTCCTAATTCTAACACATATGACCTCTCATTTGATCCTGCTTTCCAAATAGACTTTCCAAGGTGGTCCAAATCTCGTTTGGAGTCTTGCATGCAACAACATGAAACCATGGATCAGTTGAAATCAATTCAAGAAGAAGTCCTATGGATTCATCCTTTCAGTTCGCCCATATCATCTTCTCAATTGCTGATGTAGGTTCTGTTTTCCCCATCGTCAAGCTGTATAGTCCTTTCCTTCTAAGTTGGAATTATGCCTTGGGATTCCAATCAAAATAATTGTATGGTGTGAGGATTACCACCAAGTTTGACTGTAGAATAAGTGTTGTATTCATATCTCTCACTTTGTTTGAGAACCCCTAAAAGTTTACTCTCAATCTGCAAGTGAAAAACTAAGAAATCACTGTAGAAAGGGCACTTTAAGTGAAAATTCGTATCAGTTTTAGGAGATGATCTTCTGACTTACTTTATGAGAAAACTGTGAGGAATTTGTCCAAACGGTTGAAAACCCACTTGCAGAATGGGTCAGTTTACATCTCTTGCAATCTGTTTCCTCAAAAAGTTAATATTTTGGGAGAAATCACTGCAGAAAGGTATGACCACGGTTTCGTATCAGTTTCAGAAGACAATCTTCTAGCTTCCTTTATGAACAAACAATGAATAATTTCTCCAAACGGTTGAAAATCCACTTGCATAGTGGGTTGATTTACTTCTTTTGTGAGTTGTTTCCTCAAAAATTTAATATTTTGGGAGAAATAAATTATTAAAGGCACGACCACGGACTTTGCTCGACGAAACTACGATTTTCCTTATTCTTTGGCTTGTCTGGCTTGCTCCAAGCATCGTAGCTCTGATACCATGTCAATGTTTCATTGAAATATGCACAAGAGATCTAGCTAATGCAAGTACAAACAAAACTTATCAATAAAGGAAGAGAGATTCAATATGAAAGAATGAGAAAATATATTCACACTACTCCAATGAGCTGATGATTGATACATAGATGATGAAAAATATGATCAATATGATACAATGAATGAGTGGAATACACACATATATAGGACATAACATTCCATAATATAAAAATGCATGCATGCATAATAGAATAATAATGATGATCTAAAGTAGAAATTCTAAAATAGAACTAGTTAGTTAAATCCCAGTGAGCTAGTGTGCCAAAATAGAAATTTCTCCAACAAATAGTCCTTCAAAATTCCTACGATTGTGTAGGATGCTTGGAATTCACTTTTTGTTCATGTTCCTCTAAAATTGTTGCTATCTTGGTGAAGCTTTGTTGCCATTCATTCCCCCAAAACAATTGGGATTATGGCATGTGGCTTGGTTCTTCCAGCAACAAACCTCAAGATGGCCTTTCTTCCCACAGAAGAAACACACCTTGGAATACCAAAAACTAGCAGTTTGATGGCCATTCTTCTTGCAACAATAATAAACAAGGAATAAGTTGCTTGGTGCATACCTCTTGTTCTAGCCGATTGACTTGCTTGGTCCCCAAAGTGCTGGCACAAACAAAGTATTTGAACTTTCCTCATCACTTGCCATTTGCAATCCACCACAAAAAAGATGAAGTGGAAGTGTGATACCATCATTTGCTACTGCCTTTTCTTCTAATGAAAAGGCCAAATCTGCAACATCTTTTGCTTTTTCAAAAATGACCTTAGTGGACATGGTCTTTCCTGGTGCCAATACTTCCAGAGGTGGGATTTATGATTAATCTTGTTGATTCTCACAACAAATTGTAGCCTTTGAACATTCTCCTTTTCCCTCCATGCAACCAAATCCCAAGCCTTCATGCTTGGCCCTAGGTTTAACTACAAAGGGGTTTACAATCCCTTGGCTTCTCTTTCCTAGTTCTTGGTTATAGTAGTCCATTTTTCTCATTAGTTTGGAGCCTATTCCTTTGGAATGATTTTGAAAATTACAAAAGGACTCTTTCAAAACATATTGATAAAGGTCCTTGAAGGGTGAGTTTACCATGCTTGTCTCTGTCTCCGTCATGGTGCTAGCTTCTATAATAGTAATGGAAGGTTCTTGTGATTCCTTGGTCTCTTGGAAAACTATGTTAAGCCCTAATATTGGCTCATTACCCCTTAATTGGGGAATATTATATTAGTAATGTTATTTTATTTATGTCGGCTTTAGGTCATTAGTTGTAATTATACCTCCTAGTCTCCTATATATACCAAAGAGACATTTTCATTTTGAATCATCTTGTACTTGAAAATTTAAGTGGGGTAAAAGGAGGTTGCCCCCTCAAAGAGGCTTATTATCTGAAATTATCTCTTTTTCAAGGCATTGAGTACTTTTCCTAAGGTTTTTCTATGCTATATTGATATTTGGTTCTTACCATATGGTATCAGAGCTCAAGGTCTTGGGGTTTCGCTGCTACATCTGAGACACCGTGGAATTTTTACTATAAATTTTTTTCTACAATGTTTCAGAAGGAATGGCTTGGAATATATTTAGTAGACGGATCAAGGTATGTTGGGTTCAAAATTCAGCTCTTGAGGCCTTATACTTTCGGAGATACAGTCTGTACAAGATAGGGTTCTGGAATCATCCTGAAATGAGTCATTGCAGAATTTTTTCTATAAACAATTTTCTATAATGTTTCAGACCCTGAAATATGGAGGACATTTACATAAATTAGTAATGTATCTATGGTAAAAATTTCAGCTTCTGGGTCATCTTAAATTTGTAGATACACCTTGTGTAAGATAGGGTATCTTACTAGTCCTATTGACTAGTCTCAAGAAGGTGTTCCAAGTAAAACAATCATAACTTCTTGCTAGAGTATCCAAATTGAGTAGGACTAGTTTCATTGGATCATGGACATTCTCTAGTATTTTGGGTGAGAGTTTCAAAATTTGATATCAATTATTTTGTGCGGGGCATGCTATACAAGTGAGATCTTCTGGAAAGGCCAAAAATTGGCAAGTTGTGAGGAAGTTACCGTAAATTCCACTTGGCACATCCAATTTTGATCAGACCTGTGGCATTGTAGAGAAGAGATATCAGAGAACTACCTAAAAGAAATTTTCATACCTAGAAGGGCCGAAACATGGGAGATAGAAAAAAATAAATATTGTCTAGCAGAACCGCCTCAAAATCAATATTCAAAAGTGATGCTTGGCCAACATTCCACCAAAAAAGGGACCTTCTACACCAAATAAGCCTTCAAAAAATCCTAATTGGACTCTTGATGAAGGTGAAGAAATGCGTAGAGACATAAATGAACTACAAAAGAAGATGGATTCAATGGAAACTAATTTGGATACTAAGATGGATGGCTTAAAAGGGGAGATCATGGAAGTATTGAAAAATTTCGTAACAGAGAAGACACCCGAAAGTGAAAATGCATCCCATGAAATTCA